>JAGFNQ010002589.1:203201-223330 GCA_024364735.1 Boesenbergia rotunda | reverse complement strand
TTATAGAACTATTGCATGTTTAACCGAATTGTTAAAGAAGTCAAAAGAAAAGGTTAAATCATTAAAAGTAGAAGTAGAACAATTGAAATCCTCTAAGGATGAGGATATTGATGATTTGCATGTAGAATGTTAGAAGATGAAAACAAAGCCTTGAAGGGTGAGGTTGAGAAACTCAAGAATATTCTTGAGAAATTCTCAACTAGCTCCAAGACTTTGGATATGATCTTAAATGCTCAAAAGGCAGTTTACAACAAGGCCGGTATAGGTTACCGACCTAAAGAACCGACTTTTGTTTCCTTGATGTCTAGGACTCATGTTAGATCACCTAAGACTTCTAGGGTTCAAAGGAAAGTGGTCAAGGCATGGGTGCCTAAGTCACACATTGTAGATGCTTTAGGTCCCAAGATTTGGGTACCCAAATCTTCCATTTTTCGTATTGTGTAGGCTTTGATTGAGGGGGAGCATTTATCAACTTGGTTCGTTGATAGTGGGTGCTCCAAACATATGACCGGTGATAGATCTTTATTCACTACCCTTCAAAGCAAAAATAGAGGTAATGTATCTTTTGGTAACAATGGTAGTCTTAAGGTTGTAGGGATGGGAGACATTCAAATATCCGAATGTCTTAGGATTAAGAATGTCCTTCTAGTCAAGGGGATGACATTTAATCTCCTAAGTGTCAGTCAATTGTGTGATGTGGGTTACACAATTGATTTTCATTCAAGTCAATGTCTAGTTAGACAAAATGACACACTTGACACGGTACTAGTAGGCACAAGGATAGATAACATTTATCAAGTTTCTTTTAAAAGTGCTATTAATGTTCCTGTCAAGTGTTTCATGTCAAGAGAGGATGAGTCTACCCTTTGCCACCGGAGATTGGCACATGTGAACATGAAGAACATCCGGAAATTGGCCAACAAGGGACTAGTTCGTGGCTTACCAAGCATCAAGTACGAAAAGGAGAAGCTTTGTGATGCATGTCAAATGGGTAAGCAAACGAAATCTTCACACAAAGGTAAAAGTGCTGTAAGTACTTCTACCGCTCTGGATTTACTACACATGGACTTGTTTGATTGTAGTACAATTATATCTTTGAATGGTAGTAGATATTGTTTTGTGATCATTGATGATTTTACTAGATATACTTGGACCTATTTTCTAAAATATAAGGATCAAACCCTAGATGTTTTTATTTCATTTTGTAGAAGATTTGAAAATGAAAAATCAACAACAATTAAAACAATTAGGAGTGATCATGGAGGAGAATTTCAAAACCAAAGATTTTTAGAATTTTATCAAGAGAGAGGTTATAGACACGAGTTCTCCACTCCTAGAACACCACAACAAAATGGTATTGTAGACAGGAAGAACCGAGTCTTACAAGAGGCTGCACGAAGCATGCTCAATGCGTACTCTCTACCGAGTTACTTATGGGCTGACGCTGTGAACACAATTTACTACGTGCAAAACCGAGTCGTCATACATAGATTTCTAGGAAAGACTCCTCACGAACTTTGGTTTGGAAAACCACCTACAGTTAAACATCTTAGGGTGTTTGGGTGTAAGGTGTTTATTCTAAACACCAAGGACCATCTTGGAAAGTTCACAGCAAAAGCTGATGAAGGGATACTGGTCGGGTACTCCCTCGTCAGCAAAGCTTACCGAGTCTATAACAAGAAGTCTAGATTAGTCGAAGAATCTTCTGATGTTGTTTTTGAGGAAATTCCAAAAGCGATTGATCAATCAGAAGATGTAGAAGGAGTTCAATTCGAACTTAGGAAACTAGGTTTGGATGAAGTCGAGTGTTGTAGATGGTGCTGATGAATCTGATGACGGTGAGCCTAGACAACTCATAGATCAGCCAGATCCTGAGGCTGAGCCTGTGTCTAGTGACACCATCCAAGAAGCACCTCCAACACCAAGGCAAACTAGGTTAGCCTCTAGTCATCCCCAAGACCAAATTGTTGGAGACATCCATCATGGGGTTAGAACTAGATCATTCTTTAGGAATGAGGCTAATGAAGTTGCCTTAATTTCAGAAATTGAACCTAGGAAAATTGATGAGGCATTGCATGATCCCGATTGGATCATTGCCATGCAAGACGAATTAGGTCAATTCGAGAGAAGCCAAGTTTGGGACTTAGTCCCTAGACCTAAGAAGACCACCATTATTGGAACCAAATGGGTCTTCAAAAATAAATTGAACCATAAGGGAGAAATCGTAAGAAACAAGGCACGCTTGGTAGCCAAGGGCTATAGTCAAGTTGAAGGCCTTGATTACGATGAGACCTATGCTCCCGTGGCACGATTAGAATCCATTCGATTGATGCTTGCATTTGCAGCACATAGAGGTTTCAAACTCTATCAAATGGATGTCAAATCGGCCTTCCTAAATGGTTTCATAAGAGAAGAGGTCTATGTCGAACAACCTCCGGGGTTTGAGAATTCTGAATTTCCAAACCACGTGTTCAAGCTCAAGAAGGCGCTTTACGGCCTTAAACAAGCACCTCGGGCTTGGTATGAGGTTGTCGACATTTCTAATCGAAAAAGGCTTCGTGAGAGGACAAATAGACCCTACACTATTTCTACGAAGAGATGGTGACAACATATTTGTAGCCCAAGTATATGTCGATGACATAATTTGTGGCTCCAACAATAAGGGCTATTTGAATGAATTTATTGGACACATGGAGAGTGAATTTGAGATGAGTCTAGTGGGAGAATTGACCTTCTTCCTTGGACTCAAAATCAAACAAACTCGAGATGGAATCTATGTGCACCAATCCAAATACACTCAAGAGATGCTCCGAAAATTTAACATGAGTGATTCTAAAGAGGTAACCACTCCCATGGCAACAAACACAAGGTTAGACAATGATGAGAGTGGTAAACCTGTTGACCTAACTCAATATCGGAGCATGATAGGTAGTTTGCTATACCTCATAGCTAGTCGACCTGATATTCTTTTTGCTGTGGGTATGTGCGCTAGGTACCAAGTTTGTGCCAAGGAATCTCATTTGATTGTGTTAAAAGAATTTGAGATACCTTAAGGGCACAATTGGAGTTGGTCTTTGGTACCCCCGTACCGAGTCATTTGACTTAATTGGCTACACCGATTCCGACTATGCTGGGTGGAAGTTGGATCGGAAGAGCACAAGTGGGGGTTGCCAATTCTTAGGATCATCGTTAGTTAGTTGGTCAAGTCGGAAGCAACATTGTGTTGCTCTCTCCACGACCAAGGCAGAATATATCGCCATGGGAGAGAGTGTATCACAATTGTTGTGGATGATTCACACACTAGAGGACTATGGATTAACCTACAAGGGTGTGCAAGTGTTGTGTGACAACATAAGCACGATTAACCTTACAAAAAATCCAGTCCACCATTCAAGGACCAAGCACATTGAAGTGCGTCACCACTTCATTAGGGATCATGTTGCTAGAGGAGATATTGTACTCTCACATGTAGAGTCAAAATCGAACCTAGAAGACATGTTCACTAAACCACTCCCCGAGAATAAATTCAGTTTCTTAAGAAGGGAGTCGGGAATGTGTCGTGCTTCATAGGATTGAAAAGAAGACAAAACCCTTCATGATCATTTCATATTGTTGGGCAACAATTATGGGGCAACTTGGGGATATCTCACACAAACTATAAGGTTTAACAAAACATTTTTGTTTGCTAGAAATGGGGTGAGATGCTAAGATCAACCTAATTACTCAAAATGTTAATGCATCCCTTGAGAAATTAGGTTGACGAGACAATGATCATTAAGTTGACCAAGTATGGGGAAAACCAATGCATAATACATGTGTATTTAGCTCCATGATCATACTTGGACATTCCAATCAAGGAAACTTGATTGGAGACTTGTGTTGATACAAACTTGTTTTTCTTTAGATGGAGGCTCTAATTGGATGGATGTTTTGATTGAGTTTGCCTTCACTTGGTTGGGGCAAATTGATTTGTTAAATCCATAAGGACTTTTGATTCTTGTTAAGGAATCAATTCTAGTCGAGGGAACACCTCCGGGATCAATAAACTTCCATCTGAACTTATCCGATATCGAGAGGAAGTCTGAAACTGAAGTCTCTAATCGTATCAAAAAATGTATGATATCTGGATCGGTCCACAGACCGATCAGAGTTGGGCTGATCGGTCCATAGACCGATCAGTGAGCTCATAGAGGTGTATCCGGATCTGTGCGGTCCCTGATCGATCCACAGACCAATCAGGAACCTCCCTGATCGGTTACCGGACCAATCAGGAGTTGGCGTGATCGGTCACAAAGACCGATCATAGAATTACTCGACAACCCACAAAAATCTCTCTGTCTTGGTTTTGTTCGGTCCACTGACCGATCTGGCCACCCTTCTGATCGGTCCACAGACCGATCGGAGGTTAACGAAAAATCTTGCAAACTCTCCGTTCGCTCCCTAATCGATCGGCAGACCGATCAGGGGCTTCTCTGATCGGTCACCTGACCGATCAGGACCCAGCCAGACCGATCAGGAGGTTCCCTGATCGGTCTGGGCATTTCTAGATCGAATGGTGGATCGGTTCGATCGCATTAAATCCGGTTGCTGGACCGGTCCACTAACCTATTAACTCTCTATTCTCTTCATCTCCAACCCTAACGCCGAAACCCTCTTCTTCCTCCTACATTTCTTCTTCCTGCATTTCGGTGAGAACTCAGCGAGTTCTTCGATCTGCGAGATCTGCTCCCTGTGAGGGTTTTGTGAGTGCACGAGTCCTCTTCACTACAAGCTCTTTGTGTGCTCTCTGGAGTTTCTCTAGAGGTCAAGGTCTTAAAGCCGCTTGTGTATTCCTCTCAACCAAACTCAACCGCATGTTGTGTGATCTTCTCTGGAGTTTCTCTTCATGGCTCCTATGTAAGCTTGCTTTCAGGTTTTCCTTTCAGTTTGGTTTATAATTTTGTGATTTTTAGCCTAATCATAATTTCTATCTTGTGGTGTGACTTTGCCGTGGCTATTATTGTGGCCTTACCCTTATGATCAATGGCTCATTTTACTTGACCTACTGATTAAACCAAGTTGTCCATTTTCCATGATCATTTTCCTTGTCGTGACCTATTCTAACCCCTTCGGAGATCTTCTAAGGGCAAGGAACCGGCTGAGGGTACCTCACGATCCAGGGCTCCCTCTTCATCTGCTAGACCTCAACCTTCTTCTAATGCCAGATTTCCCAATGCTCATTTTGAATTGGCCTTTCACAGTCGCACTTTCAAACTCCTACCCTGTCAACTGTGGACAGAGCATTTGTTTAGGAACACTGTCCGTCAGTGCGACAGATCATTGAGTTTTACGAACTGGGATCCATTCTTTTTCTTGAGCGGCCGATCAATTTTGATTTGGTTTCTGAGTTTTATAACAACCTTGTCAGTGCCGAAGGTACGGGGTATAGGACCCGAGTCGCCCGAACTAACCTCAATTTTGATTTAGCCGCCTTCACGGCCTTTCTAGCTTGTCGACGATCAAATAATGACTTTCCGCTCTTCCCGTATGTTCAAAATCCTATACCAACCCCTTTCGATGGAGTTACCCCTAACTCTATCTACGAGTATTTTTTGGCCATCCCAGGCCGGGGGGGCCTTGGTGAGCCTGCCGGTGATTTCCCTATGTTTGCTGCTCTCAGCTTATCCCCACCTGATTATGTTCTTTTCAAATCATAATCAACTGTCTTGTGCCTATTACCTCGAAGCCCCTAGCAGAGATTCGTTCCTTTCACTACTTGATGCTCCACGGGATGCATCGGCAGCTAGATTTTGACATCGTGATGACCATCTATTTCTCTATCATCTTCTACAGTCAGATTGATCGTCAGACAGTCTACATGCCTTTTGGGCACATCATTACTGACTGGCTTTAGTCAGTCGATATTGATGTGACCAAGGGCAGGACCGTGACGATGATTCGGCAAGACTGCAGACTTGGCCGACGCTCGTTCGTCGAGTCTGGCATTGTTGTCGGACCTCAGGGTCTTAGATGGAAGGATGGTCGGGGATTAGGGGAGTTACCTAGGGTCGTACATATTCCAGGAGCTGTAGACCAGGCTGGACATCATGATGCTCCTACTGCCGCGGGAGACTACTACGAGGCGGATCTTGATCTCTGCTGGCAGATTGCTGAGCTGGAGCAAACTGTCCATCATGGACATCATATTTCGGAGCTCTGGCGGCAGGATATTAGGTCTGAGATCTCTGGGCTACGTGTTGATCAGTGGGCGACTGATTCGAGGGTTTCTGCGATGCACGCCGAGCAGCAGGCGTGGTTTGAGGAGTGGCGCGCGTGGGCAGCTGGTCATCCGTACCAGCCTACACTTCCTGGAGTTGCGCCCTCCAGCAGTACTGTCCCGGGGTCCTTCCTACCAGATGATGACACTACATTTGACCCCATGCAGTCGGACAACGCCGCCCCCCCCCCCACCGCCGAGGATTGATTGTGTTTATATTCTGATTCTGATTCTGACAGACATGTGATGTGTTTGACTATGCTTTCATGCTTTGCTATGTATGATTATCTGATTGGATTTCATGTCATGACTGCTATTTTCTACTTTGGATGTTAATATTTATTTTCATATGACACTTATGTATACTCTGTCTTGCTTTATCTTTACCATATGTTGCTCATATGCTTTCTTAATCATATCCTTTGTTGTTTTTGGGAAAGACCCCTAGGTTGAGGGGGACGTATTTCAAACTTAACAACCCGTCTACGCCCTTTTCGGTGTTTGACAAAGGGGAAGAGTGTGGTTAGTTAAGATTAGGATGATTACGTGTATTACTATTGTAGGGGGAGGACTCTGATTCGCCTACGATAGTGAAACTTGTTACAATTGTTTTCAAATACCTAAACTTAAAATCGGGTTGTCAAACAACAAAAAGGGGGAGATTGTTGATGCAGTCTGACCTTGATTGTTGTTTTGGTGTTAACACCGATGTTAGTTTAGGTTAATGAGATGAGTCTGGTTTAAGTCCTGGTCGGGGACTGGGCATGACTACCGGTGAGTGAAGCCGGGATACGGAAACCCCGGTGAGTGAAGCCGGGTGACTGAAAGTCCTGGTGAGTGAAGCCAGGTCCTAGCTAGGGAAGCCAGGTCCTAGCTAGTGAAGCTAGGTGATGGAAATCCCGGTGAGTGAAGCTGGGTGATTGAAACCCTGGTGAGTGAAGCTAGGTCCTAGCTAGGGAAGCTAGGTGATGGAAATCTCGGTGAGTGAAGCCGGGTGATTGAAACCCTGGTGAGTGAAGCCAGGTCCTAGCTTGGGAAGCTAGGTTGAATGAAGTCCCGGTGAGTGAAGCTGGGCACGAAGTCTTGGTTCGGGGGACTGAGCATTGCATGTAATGGTCGGAGAGGGCACGTGAGCTCATTCTCTGGGACTAGAATGAGTCAGAGAAGGCTAGGGAGGCTGTTCTCTGGACTTAGGGCTGTTTTGTTCGAAGCTGGATCGGTCTGGTGACCGATCAGGGAGTTGGCACGAACTCCTTGAAGTGGATCGGTCTGGTGACCGATCAGGGAGAGAACAGAATCATTGTTTGGCATCTGTTCGGCTCCTGATCGGTCTGGTGAACGATCAGGGAGAGAACAGAAAGGTTTCTATTCGGCCTCTGATCGGTCTGGTGACCGATCAGGGAGAGGTTGGATGGGTTCACAAAGTTTCTGTAAGGAACATTGATCGGTCAGATTAACCAATCAAATTGACGCAAGAAACTCATCCTGACCGATCAGGATGGATCCTGATCGGTCAGAGAGTGACCTGATCGGTCACCAGACCGATCAGGGCACACCCTGATCGGTTAGGTGACCGATTAGTGGGTTTGGCCTGCGAAACTAAAGGATCTGTCCTTAACTGTTGGATTGGTCTGGTGACCGATCCCCAGTACTTGATCGGTCAGTGTGACCGATCAAAGATGAGTTCAGATTCTCAGGTTTCTCACTGTGGACCGATCAGGCTGGAGCTTGATCGGTCCGAGCTTACCTTGATCGGTCCGGTGACCGATCAGGGACCTCTCTGATCAGTCTGGTGAACGATCAGTAGCAGTAAACTTTAATTCAAATCCACTGTCAGAGTTCTGATCGTGTCTGTTTTGCTCTGTGTTTTCTCTGCTGCTTACAGATTCTCGTTGATTTCATTTGCTAAGTGTCTGTTAAGTGTGCAGGTGATATAAGAGGATTCAAACAAAGGAGGAGAGTCAATTGGGGACTTTCCATGTATCAGGTTTGGCTGTTTCTCCTCCTCAGGTTTCAACGGACGCTGGCGCTGCTGGCAACGACTGGAAGCTGACCTGGGGCTGACTGGGGCTCGGTTGAGGAGAGCTCAGGGAGTCTAGGAGAGGTCAAGGTTGCTGGGCTGCTTCAGATGAGCAGCTGGTGAGCTGCAGAGGAGCGTCTGTGACCTGGGTCTTGGGCAGAGGCTTATGAGCGGGTAGCGATGAAACCTGAGTAATAACTTGAACACTTGATCTCTTGTGACAACTCTCATTCATCCTGAACCTTGAAGCATACTCTTGAGCAACCTTTGAAGTTTCTGTAACTTGAGCACCTTGAAGAAGAGGAGAGCTTGGCGAGTCCATCAGCAAGCAGACACGAAGAACGGGGAGCTCTTGCGTGAGAGTTGTGCTGAGTGAGCTCGGTGAAGTATTTCTGTCTGTGTGTTCATTGTGCTCTGTAAGTGTGTTTATTGTCTCGTGCTTCTCATTTCATATCTGTTGTGACTTGCTGTGGAGAGGTTTCTCCACCGTGAAGGAGGTATCTGATATCCATATTTTCCGAGGCTTGATCTGCCGACGATCAAGGGATTGCCCACCTTACGGGCACGCCAAGGAGTAGGGGCATGTTATCCCCGAACCTTGTAAATCCTCCATGTTAGCGATCTCGTTTGTTATTTCAGTTTGTCTTTGTTTTTCTGCATTTCTCTGATTTCTGTGTTTCTGCTGCCGCTAACCCTAAGTGCTGAAGAACTTGAGAAAGTGTTTAAAGAGGTGAAAATATGTGTCTGGCAACATTCACCCCTCCCGGTCTCTAGCCATCCAAGCACCAACACCGAAGACAAAGCAGGCAAAGGGCTAGAAACCAGCCAAGCCAGGCGGCCCCATCAATTGGGGCGCCCAGACCAAAGAACAAAAAACCAGTTGGGCTGGAAGCTTTGAAGCCAGGCGCCCCCATCAATGGGGGCGCCCAGGTCAAAGAATGAAAAAGGCTAAAGTCGAAGGCAGACAGAATAGGCTTCGATTCAGGCACCCGGGATGATACAGGCGCCCAAGTTGAAAGCTGTATTTGCTGTTTCGAGTATGAAGCAGAGATAAGCTTTCATTCAGGCGCCCAGGAGGTCCGGGGCGCCCTGGTCAGAGGTTTTATCAGCCGCGACGAGTTCGGCGCGGGGATAAAGTTTGACGAAGTCTATAGGGGCGCCCCCATCATCACAGGCGCCCGATTGAAGCCTATAAAAGGGGCCTCGACCCGTCAGCTTCAGACACAACTTCCAAGATCCATTTTGAGCGTTCTAACTTGTTGGGACCGGGTGCATGTTGACAAGGATACGGGTTCGTAAAATTTTAAATTTTTACGTGCAGCGGAAGAATTAGCATAAAATAATTTCTCAAATTACTTTAACCACGTATCTAGCATGCAACCTTATGATGTGTGGACATGATCATAAATTAAAACTTTGCGGAAAAGTAAACTAATTTACTTTGTACCTCGCATAACTCGAAGAAAGGGACGAGATCCAACCGTAGCGTCCCTTGGAAGCTCCGCCTCTATTCGCGTCCACGCCGAGTTCTCTTCGGGATGACTTCGCAAAGTCACGAGTTTTGTGCCGACGAGAACTACTAGATTCTCTAAAGGCACAACTAGAAGATCAAGAGAAAAGATAGGAAACTAACCACCAAGAATCGGAATCTAAATTCTGGGAAGGAAGGAGATGCGATCCGCTTCTTCTTCTTCTTCTTCGGCTCCTTCTTGGTGATGGTTGCTTGCGCCGGCCCTAGGAGGAAGAGACTCCGGCCCTAGGTGGAGGAGCATGGGCGCCGGCCCTAGGAGGAGGGGATGTGGGCGCCGGCCCTAAGGGGAAGGGAGAAGAGAATAAGAGAGAGAGAGAGAGGGAGCTACTAATCTCTTGATAACTCAATTGATTGGATTTCAAGGCTTGCCTTTGGTTCCTTTATATAGTAGCCTCTCCCTTGCCAAGTCTCTCTTTTAACGGAATTAACGGAATTAGTTTTCATAAGAAATTTATCTTATAATCTTTCTTATGAATAATTCCGTTATGCCTAGTTTTATTATAACTAACTTTATAATAAAACAAATACTTCTCTCCTTTAATTATGGAATAAATTTTATAAGAAATTTATAAACTTTCTTATTATGAAAAAATCAATTCATAATTGATTTTATAAAATTAAAATAAACCATTCCATGGATCATTTTAATTTCCATAAAAAGAATAAATTTCTATAAATTTATTTATATAAATTTCTTTATACAAATTTATTTATCCATAATTTATAAAACAAATCATGCTAGATTTATTTTATTAATTAAACCAAATAAATTGGTTTCTTCCCCTTGTTGTGGTCGGCCAAACCAAAGGGGGTTAACACCCTCTTTGGCCGGCCAAACCGAGCCGAACCGATCGCGAATTAAACTCATTTAATTCGCCCAATAAGCCTTCAAAAGACTTAGCCATTTAAGTTTCCGTTGCGCCTCTGATTAACTCAGATTCGACTTATTTCTCTTGATTGGAAAATCCAATTTTCAACTCGTTTTAAATCCCTCGGATTACTCGTAGTGCGTGTGACTAAATAGGCTTTCGATTTATGTTGGCCGTCTATAATTAACCAATTATAGAATGGTCACGAGTGGCACCTAGTAGTACATCATGACCCCCAATTAATTGAAAGATCAACAGTTTGACCTCAGAAGTAATTCTGAAACCCTTCAGCAGCTCTAATGAATTGTGCCCCATTCCCTTCACCATCTTATACCCACTTGGTTCAGGACACGGTCTATTTGTGTCAGTCCCCACTAGGCTGACTACGTCACACCTAGCCCAAGTAATGTCTTTCTCGTCCTTTGGATTTCTAATTACTCTCATGTATTTAAGAGACTCGCACTCTAAACATGATATGCTCTGGCCAGAGGCTTTGAGTAACAATCCGACGATAGACCTGGGTATACATCTCCTCGCAAGGAGTGGTGAATCCTTTGTAGGCTGTTCAAACATCTTCGGGCACTTCGGCTTATACCCAATCATCCTGGGTCCACACCTCCTTGGAGATGCTAGCTTAAGATGTTAAAGTATAAGTCTCCATGACCAAGATGACTTGAACACCGCAAGTCAAAGGAACATCGCACTTAAGCTGCAGTAATAACTTCAGTGACATATCTTTATAGATTACCATATAAAGTTTTACAGCTAGTCACTCCAATGAACTAGTTCCCTTAACTAGCATCCATGTTTATCTCCGGACATCCCAATGTCACCTGCCAGTGAGAATCAGCTGATTAGAGAATAACCCATGCTAGTCTCAACAGAATTGATAATGTCCGTTTTTATCAATTCATCGACTAGGGATATTTTCAATACTTCACAATTGCACATTTAGAGATAATCACTAGTTGTGATCCCATCACAAATTCTCTTATGCTGTGAATTGTATTGCGAACATTCAGTAGATGAGTTTAAGATCCCAATCAAACACACAAACATGTGTACTCAAATAGTAAATTATCATTTATTAAAATGAATGTTTACAATCATAAGGCGATTGCCTTAGGACACTTCTCTCATATCACTAACAAACTCCCACTTGGCCTAATGCCAATCGCTACGGTATCCAATACCACAGGCTTTAACATGACCCTCAAACTTGCTCTGAGGCAAGGCCTTAGTTAAAGATCCGCTAAATTCCTTTCAGTGGGAATTTTCTCAATTTGTATATCATTCCTACTTATAATCTCTCTGATCAGATGATAGCGGCGAAGCACGTGTTTGGATCGCTGATGAGACCTTGGTTCCTTTGCTTGTGCAATAGCTCCATTGTTGTCGCAGTAAACCGGCACTGCTTCATCAATGGTTGGAACCACATCAAGTTCTGAGACGAACTTCTTGATCTAAACTGCTTCCGTGGTAGAATCCGCTACAGTGTCTTGTTTGGAACTGTTCCAACTTATTGCGCCTCCATTCAAAGTAAATACGTATCCAGACTGCGATTTGGAGTCATCCTTATCTGTCTGGAAACTGGCATCTGTATACCCACATATTACCATATCTCCTTCTCCATATATTAGGAACACATCCTTAGTTCTTCTTAAGTACTTAAGGATTGTCTTGACAGCCGCCCAATGATCCATTCCTGGATCCGACTGGTATCTGCTTGTGACGCTCAAAGCATACGATACATCGGGCCTTGTACATAACATAGCATACATGATAGATCCTATCGCGGATGCATAGGGAATCTTATTCATGCAAATCCTCTCGTCTTCTGTGCGCGGACACATAGACTTTGAAAGGTTGATCCCATGCCTGATGGGAAGGTAACCTTTCTTGGATTCCGACATGCTAAACCTTTTTAGCACTCGGTCTATATACGTAGACTGCGAAAGACCAAGCAACCGTTTTGATCTATCTCTATAGATTCTAATCCCAAGGATATAGGTTGCTTCTCCCATGTCTTTCATGGAGAAAGTTTTGGACAACCAAATTTTAACTGTCTGTAAAACTGATATATCGCTTCCTATAAGTAATATGTCATCGACATATAATACTAGGAATACGACTGCACTCCCACTAACCATCTTGTACACACAAGGTTCGTCAGGATTTTATGAGAAATCAAACTCTTTGATTGTCTCATCAAAACGAATGTTCCAGCTCCTAGATGCTTGCTTCAGTCCATATATGGATCGTCGAAGCTTGCATAATTTGGTTTTATCAACCGATGTGAAGCCTTCAGGTTGTATCATGTATACATCCTCAAGCAGGTTTCCATTAAGGAAAGCTGTTTTCACATCCATTTGCCATATCTCATAATCATAATGAGCCGCTATGGCTAGGAGCATCCGAATGGATTTAAGCATAGCTACTGGCGAATAGGTTTCGTCATAATCAATTCCTTATTTTTGACGGTATCCTTTTTGCCACTAATCTAGCCTTAAAGGTAACTACATTACCTTCCATGTCGATTTTCTTCTTGAAAACCCACTTGCACCCTATGGGCTTGATCCCTTTAGGTGGGTTAACCAAGTCCCATACTCGATTTTCGTACATGGAATCCATTTCCGACTTCATGGCTTCGAGCCATTTGTCCCTTTCTGAACATTTCAGAACATCTTCATAACTGATAGGTTCGTCATCGCTTATAAGTAACACGTCGTTCGATTCACTTATGAGAAATCCGTATTTCTCTGGAATATTGCGTGTCCTATCAGACTTACGAAGAGGTGGTGTTGTTTTAGATTCAACTGATAGCTCATCATTATGAGGTATTGGTTGTGGGTCTAGACTAGGTGTCTCTGTAATGTCTATTGGAGTTTCTTGAACTTCATCAAGTTCAATGCCACTCCCACTGTTTTCTTGTAAAAGAAATTCTTTTTCTAGAAATGCAGCATGCCTTGAAACAAACACCTTTTGTTCCAAGGGATGATAGAATTGGTAACCCTTCGTTTCCTTAGGGTATCCAATAAATAGACATTTATCAGACTTAGCATCCATTTTGTCTGATACAGTCCGCTTCACATAAGCGGGACAACCTCATATCTTAAGGTGAGTTAAGTGGGGTTTCTTACTATTCCATGTCTCATATGGAGTAGTAGAGACTACCTTGGTCGGGACTCTATTTAGCAAGTAAACAGCTGTCTAAAGTGCATAGCCCCAAAAGGATTTTGGAAGAGTTGCATGATTCATCATCGACCTAACTGTAACACCCCAAATTTTTCACCATGAATAATATTATGAATTCATTATGAAATATTATGTGAATAATATTTATGAAATATTATGTGAATAATATTTTGGATTCATGGAAAATTATTGTAAAAATATTATGTAAATAATGTTATGAATTCAGGAAAAATATTAGAAAATATTATGAATTCATGAACATGAAATATTATTAATATTATGAAATTTCATGATGGGCTTGGCTTAATGGACTTTGATATGGATTAGTGCAAAATGTGATAAAAAGGGAGGGAGCAAGGATTGAACCTTGAACCTCCTAGTTGCACTCTCCATGTCTTAACCACTACACCAAGCATTGTTTCTTGTTAAGAGGATAAGAAACATGCTTGTTAAGTGTGTAAGAGTGAAGAGACATGTCTTTTCATGAGAGAAGTATAAATAAGGGAAGTTGGAATAACTCCTCTTCTTCTTCTTCTTCCTTTTCTCTTCCTCACCGAAAATTCCATTGCCTTCTCCCTTGTGTTTTCGAAATTTCAACCCTAGGGTTCTAACCCTAGGGCAATTGCAAGGAGGAAAGTCCAAGTGCCTTTGCCCTCTACCAAGTCCAAGGAACACTAGAGAAGATTTGAAGAAAAGGATTTTCATATACCCTCCAAGTGTAGGGTACCCTACGGTTTAAGAGAAGGTGAAATTCCAGTGCTAGGATGTAAGTGTCCTCTCGCCTGTGGCATAATTGCTATTGAATGTTTGCTTGTTTGATTCTTTGAAAAAAATCACAAGAACTTCCTTAAGGAAGTTTCGGCCACCACCAAGACAAAGGACTTGGTTGCTTCTTGATGCATGAGGATACCCCTAGGAACTTAGGATATGAATGTGTATTGTTTTCCAAATTTTTGAGAAGACAAAATTAGGATTTTGGTACCCTATATAAGTTTCGGCCAAGGGAGAAGAGTTAGGGCTTTTGTGTGGCTTGCTATCCTATTATGTTCCCATGATTAGCATTGTAGATAAAATGTTGTGTAAATGTTTGTGTGAAGATTTGGATGTCAAAAACCCTAAAAACTCTTCCCTTACCATTCGGCCATCCCTTGTAATTTAGGGTTAGTGGATGCTAACCCCACTTTGAGGCTTAAACCATGTTTCAATTGTTAACATGTAGTGTACTTGAGGTGTTTGTAGAAATGCTTGAATGAATGCTTGATTGGAAAACCAAACCCCTCACTTGCAACTTTCGGCCCCAACATGGAACCCTAGCTTAGGGAAGGTCAATTACCTCTAATGTAGGCCATGTTAATAGAATGCATGATAGGGATATATATGTGATGAATGTATGCTTTAATTGGATGAAAAAAAAAGGAAATTCCCTTACTTGTAACTTTCGGCCAACCCTAGTCCTAGGGTTGGGAAGCACTTAATGAAATCATGAAGCATGCTACTACTTATATGATGTGTGTATAAATTATGTGACCTATCTTGTTAGGTATAAAAGCATGCCTTATAGCCCATGGGGCACTCTTATGACATGAACATGATGTGTTTGATAATATGCTTAAAAAGGGATACTCTATTGAAACTGGGATCAAGAGCACCCAAATGTGTGGTGTGTCCCTAGGGGATCAAGAGCACCCTTGACGAGTGGTGTGTCCCTTTAAGATGTGATTAGGAGTACCTTTAGGCATATACATATATGAGTAATTGCATGATAAATTACTTTACTTTGAAAGTTGTGTACCCGACTCGGAAGGGGGTCGTTAAACAAATCCAATGTGCATGTTAACTGAAGGTCATGGCATTGGTAGGACGGAAGGGTCCTGCCCTAATTAGATTGGTGGCTCGCTACCCCAATTTATTAGGGAACGCGCTTGATGTGGTACTACAACTGGGCCCTGGATGATATTGTATTTTTAAGTACTTACCTTTATGGAACCTTTTGAAAACATTTTCTCATTATGTGATAAACTTGTTCTGTAAAGTACTTAGAGATATTTGATGGGATGTTTATGATGCTTTGATGAGATGTTTATGATGCTTATAATCTTGTTCTATCTTGATTACTGAGTACATGATATGATGTATCGATATGGTTTTGCGAGTAGGCCCGGATTCTTACTAAGCATGTTTTGCTTACTAGTTCATGTTGTTTTTCTTATGCTGCAGATAGCGGTAAGAAATACTTGAACTAAAGGAAGAGGCAGAGGGAAGGCTAGAGGATGTGTGTGGTGATGGCTCGGGAAAGGACGAAAGATTCTTATCTACCTTATTTTTGTCTAGAATCTAAACTGCTTCCAATAAAAGATTGAAATTGTATTACTATACTCTGAATGTGTGATGATTATGACTACTCTACTGTTGATTAAGTTAGAGATATGGAACCTATGTCATGTTAGATAATACTATCATTAATGTCTAATTCTTGTAGTATGCATGCTAAGTAAAATGCTAGATATTTACTATTTTCTGTTGCTTATGAATGCTTCTTTTGCATGTATCTAAGACTAGATAACTCTTGCTATATTCTCACTTGAGATTCCATGCTATAGTGTGTTAAATGATCTTCCTATTAGGTTGTAAATGCATGTAGATATAAAAGAAATGAAAATACCTTGCTTGGTAAATTAGTCTTCAATAAGCATGCTTACTACACTTCTTGTATTGTAATTGTTTTGTTTGGATATACATGCTTAACTTGATAAATGATATGAATGTATGGACCCGTAACCCCGCCTTAAGGGTAGATATAAGGTCGGGCGTTACACTAACCATGTCCATCAAGGTTCGGTTGTGCCTCTCAGATACACCATTATGCTGTGGTGTATACGGCGGAGTCCATTGGGACAATATCCCATTGTCCCTAAGATAATCTTGAAACTCTTGACTTAAGTATTCACCACCCCGATCGGATCGAAGTATCTTAATACTTTTGCCAAGTTGTTTCTCTACTTCGTTTCTGAACTCTTTGAATTTCTCAAAGGCTTCAGATTTGTGTTTCATCAAGAACACATACCCGAATTGTGAGTGATCATCGATAAAGGTGATGAAGTAGCTATAGCCTCCTTGTGCAAGAGTTGACATTGGTCCACATACATCAGTATGTATCAGACCAAGCAATTCTTCCACTGGATTACCCTTTCCGGAGAAGGGTAATTTGGTCATCTTGCCTTTTAAGAATGATTCGCATGTATCAAATGAACCGGGTTCAAATGATTCTAGAATTCCACATCGGTGTAATTCGGTCATGCGTTTCTTACTTATATGGCCAAGACGACAATGCCATGTGTAGGAGTCTATTCGATTATCTATTCGTGCACGCTTGTTGCTTACTTCGATATTGAAAATGTCACCGGATAAATCTAATGTGTAGATACCATTGGATAAAGTTCCAGTCCTATAAAGAACACCATTTAAAGTTATGTAACAACAATTGTTACTAAAAGTTAAATGGTAACCCTTTTCATTCAAACATGAAATAGATACAATGTTCTTTATTAACGAAGGAACAAAATAACAAAATAGAGTGACATTCAATAACGAAGATACCTGAAGAAGATGGGGCATCGGATGCCTTCTTCTTCAAGGACTCAAGATAAACCTTGCAGTTTCTTCGCCAGTGGCCCTCCTAGCCACAGTGATGGCAAGTGCCTTTTGGTGCCCTTTTAGTCTTTTTGGCCTTTTTCTTCTTCCCTTTGTTCTGTTCTTTGGCCTTCCTCTTAGAACCCTTCTTCGAGGAACCAACTAACAGTACTTACTGCCTTTTGATCCGGCTTTACAGTCTTCAGCAGGTTGAGCAACTCAGGTATGGTGGTCTCCAGCTTGTTCATCCGATAGTTCATCACAAATTGTGAATAACTTTTGGGTAAACAATGCAGAATTAAGTCAATACTTAGTTCATGATCCATTGCAAAACTGAGTGCGCTCAGTCGCTCAATGTACCCCAACATCTTTAACACAAACTGCGAGGCAGAAGTGCCTTCCTGCATCTTAGTGGTGAAGAGGAGTCTGGAGACTTCGAACCTTTCGGATCTCGCCTGCTCTTCAAACAACTCATGAAGATGGAAGGTGATGGTATAAGCATCCATATGCTCATGCTGCTTTTGCAGCTCAGGTACCATAGAGGCTAGCATGATGCAACTCGCAAGTTCAGAATCGGTCACATGTTTCTGATAGGCCAACAATTGGTCTAGAGTTGCATTTTCTGGAGGATGGTTGGGAAGTTGATCTTCAAGGACATATGCAAGCTTCTCTGCCTTGAGGACTATCCTTAGGTTTCGAAGCCAGTCCATGAAGTTCGGCCCAGTCAGTTTATTAGTGTCCAAAATGGAACGCAAGTTTAGAGAAGACATGATCGAGTGATTATCCTAGAAATACAAATTGAGCTTATGTGAGAAGAATGATTAAAGAATGCATCAACATACATTAATAAAATCCTATTTATTTTTCAAATTGAATAACCCTTTTTATCAATTCGGGAGATCGTAGGAACATCTCCAAATAGGTTGATATCCAACCATAGATAAGAACCACCATGGCTGTGGCCATCAAGTTATTCTTAGCTATGAAGGTAGGTAATTATACCGATTACATATCACATATATGTAACTATCACATTATGCTATCAACTAATTGAATGTTTGTATAAATCATTGGGTTGTTAACTCATTAACAAGAATGCGACATTATACATAGCACCCAACTGCACCTCTCTTTACATCGACCTTGGCTGTGGCACAACAAATCGATGCTCCAAGCTTAAGGCTGACCCATTAATCAAGAAATAGTTTTAATATGGTTGGAGCTCATTCAACCGTTTAGTCAGGCTTGGATGTGTCCAACAACCAAAACTAAGGATTGACCTCTGACTCCAACTACATTATTCATAAACTAATTCCATGGTTTGAACATGTTGAGGTTCAAGCTAGGCATGGATGTGTCCATCAACCCAAACGAGAAACAAAACTCCGATTCTAACCATATTAATTGAAGGTGTTGGCCTTAATATTTTGTAAGGGGTTTTGGGTCTCATCTTTTCTAAGCACATTCATGACATATAATCATGTCATGACTAACGATTTCCTTAATAAAGTATGTATGTGACTTAAGTTATCACGTCTCATTAATTGAATTAGGAACCGGATTTCCTAATTCTAATTTCATACTTTATTGAAGGAATTGTTTTGGGAAACAATTTCCTAAATTGTCATAATCAATTTCGGAAATAATATGTTCAAGACTTTGATTTCTCTAAATCAAAGCTTGTTAAATTAAGAGATAATTCCCTTAATTCAACCACATATTATTTTCATGAAAATCTCATTTAAGAAACTCTATAGGAAACCATTTTCCTAATTAATTTTGGAGACAACAATATGTAAGAGCATCACCTCTGAAAACATATTTTATTCATGGATTTAATTAATTACAACAAATCATTTTCTAAGGGTGGCTCCCCGAGGCTCAGATACCCAAAGAAAAGTAATTTGTCGTAAATCCAATTTGGTCCGCTTCGGAAGCGCAACCAAATTAAACATGACAATTTCATTTAAAATTGGGAAATTAAATTACAACAACTAACTTTAAATTAGACGGCTCCCCGAGGCTCAATCCAAAATAAAGAATTTTGTTGTCAATTTAAAAACCAATTCAAATTTAATTGTCAATTAATTGTCCATTAATTTGTCTAGACTTTCTTGAAAGAAAGTGCCCAAAATTGTGAGATTTCATAATAGCTTTTCAGAATGATTGTAAGTTTCTGGTACAAAGAAAACTTACATATTTCCAAAGTTGGAAAATTTCTAAAATAGAAAATTTCCAAGATTGGAAAGTTTCCAAAGATGGGAAGTTTTCACAATTATTATAAAATTTCAGAAACTAGGAAATTTCAAACGTTTGCGAAATTTCATGAGGATTTCCAAACTTTGAAATTCCTAAATCTAAAATTTATTATAATTGGAAAGTTTCCATAATTGAAAATTTTTCCATAATTGAGATCATGACAAAGTTTTCCGCAAAACAATTTTATGATTATGTCGAACACTAACCGGCTCTGATACCACTGCAGGGACCGGGTGCATGTTGACAAGGATACGGGTTCGTAAAATTCTCTTATAAATTCTCTTATGAAAACTAATTCCGTTAAAGAGAGAGAGAGGGAGCTACTAATCTCTTGATAACTCAATTGATTGGATTTCAAGGCTTGCCTTT
>JAGFNQ010002589.1:103360-198037 GCA_024364735.1 Boesenbergia rotunda | reverse complement strand
CGGATTTCTAGCACATGTAGTCAATACCGAACAAGAGAAGGACCAAAAGCTAGAAGAGGTGCCAGTGGTATGTGACTACCCAGCAGTCTTCCCTGATGAGTTACCAGGCTTAGCGCCAGACAGGGAGATAGAGTTTGAGATAGATCTCATTCCATGTACTAATCCCATTTCAAAAGCTCCATACCGTATGACTCCAGCAAAATTAAGAGAACTTCAGGAGCAACTACAGGAGCTGCTCGACAAGGGCTTCATACGCCCCAGTCATTCACCTTGGGGAGCTCTCGTATTGTTCGTGAAGAAGAAAGACGGGCCCATGCGCTTGTGTATAGATTACCGGGCGCTGAATCAAGTCACCATCAAGAAAAAGTATCCCTTGCCTAGAATTGACGACTTGTTCGATCAGCTAAAGGGAGCAGCAGTGTTCTCAAAAATAGACTTAAGATCGGGTTATCACCGGGTGAAAGTTAAAGAAGGTGACATCCCCAAGACAGCTTTCAGAACAAGATACGGACACTATGAGTTTGTAGTTATGCATTTTGGTGTAACAAACGCTCCAGCGACTTTCATGGACCTCATGAACAGAGTGTTCCGAGAATATTTAGATAAGCTTGTTATCGTCTTCATCGATGACATTCTGATATATTCCAGGACTCAGAAGGAACACGCAGAACACCTGAAAACAGTATTAGAGATTCTTCAGCGGAGCCAACTCTATGCGAAATTCTCCAAGTGTGAGTTTTGGCGCGATCAGGTGTCTTTTCTGGGTCACATCATCTCCAAGGATGGTGTGATGGTAGACCCCAGCAAAATAGAAGCAGTAAGTAACTGGGTTAGACCGAAGAATGCCAGTGAGATCCGAAGTTTTCTGGGTCTAGCCGGTTACTACAGGAAGTTTGTAGAGGATTTCTCTAGAATAGCCTCCCCACTGACATCTCTTACCAAAAAGAATAGAAAGTTTCAGTGGACAGAGGACTATGAGAACAATTTTACAGAATTAAAGAGAAGATTGACTAGTGCCCCCATCCTGACTCTTCCAGAGACCACTGACAGCTTTGACATATATAGTGATGCTTCTAAATTAGGACTTGGAGCAGTGCTGATGTAGAATGGCAAGGTTATCGCCTATGCCTCTAAACAACTCAAGGATTATGAAAAGAACTACCCTACTCATGACCTTGAGCTAGCTGCAGTAGTGTTCGCTCTCAAGATCTGGAGGCATTACTTACACGGAGCTCAGTGTAGGATTTTCACAGATCATCAGAGTCTGAAGTATTTCTTTACTCAGAAGGATCTGAATATGAGGCAACGCAGATGGCTTGAGCTGGTCAAGGATTATGACATTGACATCCTCTACCATCCAGGTAAAGCTAATAAGGTGGCAGACACACTTAGCAGGAAATCTAGTGCCACCCTACTAGCTTTGTCTACGATGTCACAGCCCCTTCGGAAGGAAATATCAGAGTTCGGACTGGAAATTATAGTTGGGCAACTCTCCACTTTGACATTAGTGTCAACCCTGCTTGAAGACATCCAGACAGCACATGATCAAGATCTTGACCTTCAGAAAATCAAGCAGGGGATAGCAGAATCAGAAAATGGGGAGTTTCGTCTATCAGATAGTGGGATACTGTACTGCGGTGACCACCTATGTGTTCCGAACCAAGAAGAGCTTCGAAGGAAGATCCTCGAGGAAGCACATGGATCTCCTTATGCGATGCATCCTGGTTCCACCAAAATGTACCAAGACCTCAGGGGACGTTTTTGGTGGCCTAGGATGAAGAGAGACATCGCCAGATATGTCAGCACCTGTCAGACATGCCAAAGGGTCAAGGCAGAACATCAGAGACCAGGAGGAGTTCTGCAGCCTATCTAGGTTTCAGAATGGGAATCGGAAGATATTTCCATGGATTTTATAGTGGGACTACCCAGAACAACGAATGGATATGATGCAATCTGGGTAATAGTTGACAGATTGACTAAGTCTGCCCACTTCCTAGCTATCCGGATCTCCTACTCCATGGAACAGCTAGCTCAGTTATACCTCAAGGAGATCGTCAGACTATATGGAGTCCCTAGGACTATCATTTCAGAGAGGGACAATAGGTTCACTTCGCACTTCTGGGAGTGCGTACAGACAGCACTAGGCACCAAACTGAAGTTTAGCACAGCTTTCCATCCTCAGACAGAGAGAGTTAATCAAGTACTAGAAGATATGCTCAGAGCTTGTGCTTTAGATTTCAAGGGCAATTGGTGCAGATACTTGTGCATAGCGAAATTTGCCTACAACAATAGTTATCAGGCCACTATCGGTATGACACCCTATGAGGCTTTATATGGGTAGAGGTGTAGATCTCCTATTGGCTGGTACGAGGGTGGTGAGAGGCAAGAGTTAGGCCTACAGACAGATCTTATAGATGATACTACCATAGCCATATAGCAGATCCGCCAGAGAATAGAAACAGCTCAGAGCCGCCAGAAGAGCTATGCAAATACACGACGCAGACCATTAGAGTTTGAAGTTGGGGATTTAGTATTCCACATAGTGGCTCCCATGAAGGGAGTAATGCGTTTTGGGAAGAAGGGCAAGCTAAGTCCCAGATATGTAGGACCATACCCCATCACTAGAAGAGTTGGCAAAGTAGCTTATGAGCTTGATCTACCTCAGGAGATGTTAGCTATCCACAATGTATTTCATGTCTCCATGCTAAAGAAGCATATCCCAGATGCCACCCAGGTGATAGAGCCACAGACGGTACAAGTCCGCAAAGATCTCAGTTAAGATAGTCGGCCTATTCAGATAATAGACCGAGCGGTTAAGAAATTGCGGAACAAGGAGGTACCATTAGTGAAAGTCATATGGCAAAATCACAGAGTAAAAGAGGCAACATGGGAACTAGAGGACAGCATGAGGAAAAATACCCAGAGTTGTTTTAAGTTCGAGGACGGACTTTTTATAAGGTATGGGGGATTGTAACGTCTGAAAATTCTCAAAATTAATTTTAGAAATATCCTAGAATTAATTCTGAATTTATGGATATTTTTATATAATTTTTCCATGGATAAATAAGGCAAAAATGAATAAAAATAGAATGCAGGGTAAAAATAATTAAATAGGATTTAACCCCTAGACCTTTAAATGAGAAGAAAATAGGCTTACCAAGTGGGATGAGTTTGTTTTCATTGAAATAGATTAGAGGGAAAGATAAATAAGGTAAAGTTAGTTAAAATTTTCCCATAAATATAAAGGGAACTTAAGGGTTTTTTTTAATTCATTCTTTTCCTCACCTTCTCACTGCCGACCCTGTCCCTCTCCCGAGGCTTCTTCCTTCCTCACTCACGTCAAAGCAAGGAGGAGTCCAAGGCTTGTGGTAGGTTGATTCAAGAAGGAGGGCATGCTAGGGGATCTTGTTCTTCGTTGGAACCTCTCCGAGACTCCAAGGACCTTCCCTCTCCCTAAACCCTACGCCCTAGAGTTGTAAGAACAAGAGTAGGATGTAAGTACCCCTCACCTGCGATATAAGTAGCTTCGTTTGTATGATTGATTGGCCTAGTTTATCTAATTGCAAGTTTATGCCCATATGTACAGATTAACTTTCTCTACCGATTTTAAGGGCACCACTAGAAGGGTTGGACGTGCTTCCCACTTTAGTTTGGGGTTTAGACGCATCGTTGAGTGCCTAGGAAGTGCCCTTAAATGAAAAAGGGGAGTTTTTAGGCACGCAAGGTGCTCGAGAAAATGTTAAGAAGCTCTAATATGAGTTTTAGTATGTTATGAAGTTAGCTACCCTTGCATTATGTTTATGGACCCTAGTTTGTCCATTGGGTGGGCTCCTAGATCGCCCCTAGGCTCTAGATCGCCTAGTAGATGTAAGGTTAAAGAAAAGAATATTTATGAAAGTATTTTACTTTTTATAGTATGTGCTTGGACTCTAGTTCGTCCATGGGTGGGCTCCTAGTTGTCCCTAGGCTCCTAGTTTGCCTAGTAGTAGTACCCTAATGGGTTCGGGATTAGCTACCTCGGATCTATTTAGGGATGCGCACATTAGCAGCAAATTGCCGGGCCCACAGCAGCATGATTAGTATTTTCACTTATTATATGAATAAGTTTCAAAAGTTCAGTAATAGCTTTAAGTGAAAATAATTTTAAGATCATGCTTAGTTCAGTAGATTTTATGAATGTCATGTGAATTTAGTTATAAGAATATGATTTAGTTCATGTGCTTAGTATGATGAGTATGCCATGATATTTATTTAGATTATATGCTTCAGCAAGAATAAATGACAAGCATGATATATTTTTCCTACATGTGTTTTCAAAAGCATGAGTTTCGAAATATGCATTGTTTTGTGAGTAGGATGGTACTTACTAAGCTTTATGCTTATAGTTTCATTTTTCCTTATACTGTTGTAACGACCCGAAAAATTTTCTTAATATTTTCTTTAAAATATTGATCATGTCTAGATAATTTTCCGAGGGACCTAGAGATATTAGTACGAACCTTAGCCTAGAAATCCATGGTTTTTCTCATTTAAAATTGAGAAACTATGTACTAATGGGTCTTATATGGGCTTTTTAGTACCATGGTTATTGGTAGATTTTAGGTAAAATTTAATATAAATATAAATGGGTTTTAATGAGGAATATTGGCATGATTATGGGGGAGTTTTAAGGGAATTTTCGAAATAATAAAAAAATAATATAAATAAATAAAGTGCATGCACTAAGGATTGAACCTTAGACCTCTTGTACCACCATGCATGCACTAACCAATTCACCTAGCAAGGGAGTGTTATTAAAAGAGGATGAGAAATTGTAGATAAGTGGGAAAGAAGATGAAGAGACACAAGAAAATTGAAGAGACACCATTAAAGAGGTGCTTGCCTCTTTACTCACCATAAAAGGTCATTAAGAGGAGGAAATGCCTAGGCATTTTCGACCAAGAAACCTTTCCCCTTTCTCTCCACCAAACTCTTCTCCTTTCTCCTCATCCTCACCGAAATCCTAGAGCCCCTTGCAGCCCAAAACCGAGCCCCACAAACCGGAAGAAGAAAAGAAGAAGAACAAGAGGAAACACCAAGTTTAAGAGGTCTTTTCTTCTCCAAAATTTGGAGATCTTTTGGGAACATAAGCACAAGTGGTAAGACTCCCTCACCTGCAACATAATGGTTTTTTATGTGTTTTTTATGATTTTTATGTTGCTTGTGATGTTGGGTGAAAGAAAATGGAAGAAATCCTTGAGGGAAGTTTTGGCCATAAAGGGGTACCCCCTTTTCTATGTCCAAAAACTTAAAGGAAGAGTTCATGAAATTGTTACTACCTTTTTGTAATGAATATATGATGGATACATGGTGTTTAAATGCCCTCCATGATGTAAAGGACTTGGAAGAATTCGGCCAAGTCATGAAATGGATAAATGTTGATGCATGAAGTAGGCTATTGTTCTAATGATTGCTTCCTTACTATATAAATGTTTTAGGCCACGAAATTTTGTGGAATCTATGCTAAGGGACCTCTGTAATATTCATCCAAGGGTCCTTAAATTATGCCTTAAAACAGATTTTTATACACCTTCATGAAGTTAGGGTTAAATCAAGTGATATGCATATGATTGGGTGTTTTATTTCATGATGGAAATAATTTTATACCTTAGGGTCAGTACCTTATCTAAGTTGTTTGAGCCTAAACTCATGCTTAATTCTATGTATTGATGTTTAGAAAAATGTTACATGTACCCATATGCATGATAATCCAAGTAGAACTCTAGATCATACACCTAGACTAGTGTTTGGTGAAGTACAAACTACTTTTGCACTTGTGAATGAATTCTTATGAAAAATATGCTTTTATTCCCATGTTATGAGAATGATTATGCTATGAAATCCCTACTGTAAGTTTCGACAAATTACAAGAATAAGGGTTAAGAATAGGGTCGAGTACAAAGCATGCCCCTAAACTAGTGTTTAATGAAGCCTAGACTTCCTTTATGCTTGTATATGACCTTAATGGTAGAATATATTTTTGTTTACATGTTATATGAACCTTTATACCATGTTATACATACTGTGAATTTCGGACAAACACTGGGATAAGGGTTAAAAATAAGTTCAAGCACAAAACATGCACCTAAACTAGTGTTCAATGAAGCTTAGACTACCCTTGTGCTTGTATATGATTCCATGTGTAACGTATGTTTTTATTTCCATGATTATATGACTTTTATGCTATAATATCCTTGCTATGAAGTTTCGGCCAGCATGTATTAAGATGAGAAAAGAAAGATTAAACTAACATATTGTCTTGATTAAGACAAGCATGTTATATGTATGATGTATTGAGGAAACTAGCATGATGATTGCTTCACTTACATGTGTTAAAAGAAAGGTCCTTCCATGTCTTGCTATTTATGCTAATGATTATGCCATGATAGTATGCCTATGTTTATGAATGATTGAATGTCTATAGTACATGCAATATGAAAGAAAGAAAGAAAAAGAAAGAATGCATGTCCTATATATGAAAGTATGCTTATGATTGTGAATGATTGAATGTCTATAGTACATGCAATATGAAAGAAAGAAAGAAAGAAAGAAAGGAATGCATGTTCTATATGAAAGAAAGAAAGAAAAGAAAAGAATGCATGTATGTATTTTACTTTAAAGAATGGCTTGTACAGGGTCTTGAAAAAGATCCACGGTTCTGGACTACCGAAGCTGTCCCTAGGCTGAAAGATAGTAAGCCTAGAATGTAGACCCCTGTAGGTCGGGATTAGCTACCTCGCATCCTACATAGGGGTATGCGCGCAAAAGAAAGAATGGGTATAAAGCCGGGGACCCCAAAGAAAGATGATGTATGCTTATGTTAAAGTATTACTTATTATGTTTTCCAAAGAGCATCCTAAATGTTTTTGCAAAGCATATGTTTATGTGTTTATATGCCTTTATATGTTTATATGTCTTATGTATTTTTATGCTATGCATAAGATATTATATGTCTCTCAAATACATGTAACATATGGATTTAGTGAGTAGGAAAAAGCTTACTAAGTTTCATACTTATAGTTTGTTTGCTTATGTTGCAGATCAACATAGAAATTATTAAAGAAAGGGAAGCTGCGGGAAGGGCTAATGTGTGTGGTGGTGACTTGGTTGATCGATCCACTTTAGTGTCATCTATAGACTTAGTTCTTATTTCTAATAAGACATATGTTGCTATTTTATGCATGATACTTGCTAGTTCTTTTGGAGTTTATTTAAGTATGGATGCTATTAGATGTTACATGATTTATATTTACACTCATTCTCCCTTTGCATATGATTATGTTTATGTTTTATTTCCGCTACAATGTTGTGAATCATATGCAATAATATAAGTTAAGAAGGAAAAAGTTAACGCGCCGCCTTAACGGTAAAGGGGCGGGCGTTACAACTGCAGATAAAGGGAAAGGAAAAATGGAGTAGCGGAAGCTGCAGAGATGATGGTGGAGTGTGTGATGGTGGAAACTTGGAATGAAAGAACTTTGGGAACTTGCATTAAGAGGGCATGTTATTATGAATGTTAAATGAATTAGTTCCTTGTCATGTTTACTATTTTCCGCATCTTAAGTACCATTGTCATGTTGAGTGATACATTCAAATGCATGTTTCTAGTTATACTTTAGCATGTTGTTAGCTTCTACATGTGATATGTTGAGTGATACATTCAAGTGCATGTCTCTAGTTATACTTTGATATGTTGTTAGCTTCTACATGTGATATGTTAGATGATACATTCCAAGTGCATGTTAATTTGTAGTAAAATGGATGGTTTAAGGCCATGGAATCATTTCTGATATTATAGCGCTACTATTGATGCATCTAGGCAGAAACAATCCTTAGTTTTAGTAGTAAGTTGATACAAAGTTTATGTTTCTAAATTTATGCTTAGAAGTAGTCGAAGTATGCTTTAATGTCATGAAAACATGTAGAATATGGCCTAGAATCATTGTATACCTGTTAGTAGGCTCAAATATGAGTTTGTGGTGTTTTTGGTATAAAGTAGGTTGACATTGGCACGTTTTTGGAATCTGAAACTTCATATTTCAGAGCTGCCAGTCGACTGCGACAGTTACCAGTCGACTGGGACCAGCAGAAAAATGGCACAGAAAGTTTCGTCGGCTGCACCAGTCGACTGGAAAGATATCAGTCGACTGGTGCCAATTTAAAATAGAATGCGATGTAGAGCTGCTGGTTAGTGCTTTAGTCATGCAACGCTAAGGTTGGGGGATCAAATCTTGCTAAGCTAATAAAATTAATGATTTTGTTATAATTTGGCTGGTTATCAAATCTTGCTAAGCTAATAAAATTAAAGATTTTGTTTTAATTTGGCTGGTTAGTACTTTCAACATAATTATGAATTGTTAGTTCAGTAAATAGCGAAATAAGTTTTTTTAAATTCTCCCAGTTGGTTTAACTTAAATGAAAACAAGGATCAGTAATCAGTTAGTCAGCCAGTTAGTAGCGATCCGCCTTAAAGCCATAGTACCAGAAGGCAGAGCGTTACACCTGATCGGTCTGGTGACCGATCAGTAGGTTTGGACTGCCGAAGCTGGGGAAAGCCCCAGCAAGGGTTGGATCAGTCCGGTGACCGATCCACGACCTGTGATCAGTCCGGTGACCGATCACAAGAATTCTGCGATTCTTGGTTTCTCACGATGGATCGATGAAGAGGGAGCCTGATCATTCTGAGCCTATCCTGATCGGTCTGGTGACCGATCAGGGTCCTCTCTGATCGGTCCGGTGACCGATCAGAAGCTAAACTTTAATTCAAAATGCGCTGTCAGAATTATGATCGCGTTCTGATTTCTATTGATACACTACTGATATCTTCTCTGAACGTCTGATTATTGATTCTCTGTTTATTTGCTGTGCTAAACATCTGCTAAGTGTGCAGGTAACTCAGGGATTAATCAAGGAGGGTCAACCGAGCCTTTCACTACGATAGTTTGGCTGGTTTTCGTTTGCGGGAAACAACGTCTTCTGGCGCGGCTGAGAAGCTGATGACCTGGGGCTTTACTGGAGAGGGTTCAGTGAGTCCAAGAGAGGTCAGGGTAGCTGGGCTGCTTCAAATGAGTATCTGGTGAGCTGCAGAGGAGCATCTATGACCTGGTAACCTGGCGAGAAGCAAGTTAAGAGCTGGCTGGCGAAGAAGAGAAGGGATCCTCTTCTTTGGCTAGAACTCTTCTGCTCAAGCGACAACTTTCATTCATCAAATACTCTTGAGCATTCCTTGAAGCTACTGCATCTTGAGAGCTTTGATCCAGAAAGAGAAATTTTCCAAGCAAACCACGCGAGAAGGAGGAGCTGGGTGAAGGCTCTTGCCAGGATCTTGCTGGGTTGTGAGTTGTGCATTGTATACTGTCTCTTTCGCGCTCTGTAAGCTTTCCTAGTCTCTGTGCTATATTTCCATCATTTTGTTGAGACTATCTGCTGTGGAGAGGTTTCTCCACCAAGAAGGAGGTGTTATCTTATTCGGATTTCTTGGGGCTTGATCTGCCGATGATCAAGGGATCGCCCACCTCACGGGCACGCCAAGGAGTAGGGGCAACTTATCCCCGTCCCTTGTAAATCCTTCTTGTTAGCGTTTTGAGTTTGTGCTTAGTTTAGGGTTTTAGGTTTTGCAATTTTGTTTCTCTGTTTTGTTTTGTTTCCGCTGCTGTTGCTAACCTTCAAGTGCAGAAAACCTAAAAGAGCGAAAAATTAGTGTCTGGCTACATTCACCCCCCCCCTCACTAGTCATCCAAGCACCAACTTGTGGTATCAGAGGTTGGGGCTCTGTTCAAGTGACCTAACATCCGAGAGCTAACAACGATGGCTTTGAGAGAAGGATTTAGCACCACCCAACCTCCCTTCTTCGACGGATCTGATTTTCAATATTGGAGGTCTCGCATGAAGTACTACCTCAAGACCAATATTGGAATGTGGTTCTCCGTGAAGGAAGGCTTCATTCCTCTAAGAGGCGCGGAGCGAAAAGAGTTGGAGTCCTCGCGATGGTCGGCTGAGCAAACTCGCAAAGGAGAAGCCGATGCGAAGGCGGTGGTTACCTTGCAATGTGGAATGAACAAAGACCAACTAATCAAAATTGGTCTCTTCACAAGCGCCAAGGATTTGTGGAACAAGCTCATCGAGCTTCATTAAGGCACCCGGGACTCAAGGATAGCCAAGAGAGACTTGTTCCTTAATCAACTACAAAATCTCTCCATGAAGGAGAGTGAAACGGTAAGTGAACTTCATAGTAGATTCAAAGAAGTTCTCAACGGTCTCCACTCCATTGACGAAAAGGTCGAGAACCGTGACCTTGTGAGGTACGTTCTAAAAGTCTTTCCAAGGAATGTCTTGTGGTCATCCATGGTGGATGCCTACAAGGTTTCCAAGGACTTGTCAATTGTAAAATTAGATGATTTATTTTGTGAAATGGAGTTGCACGAAATGGCAAACAAAGGCCCCAAGGTGAAGGGGATTGCTCTTGTGGCAGGGGACAAGACCAAGAAAAAGGAAAAGAAGAAGGAGATGGAGGTTTCTTAGTCTTCATCTGAGTCCGAGTCCGAGTCCGAGTCCGAGTCCGAGGAGGATGGTAGCGAGTTTTCTTCATCTGAGATGGCCAACTTCGTAAGGAGAATGATGAGGAAGAGTCGGCGCTACAAGGGCAAAGGTAACCCTAGTGAAGTTAAAATTGATAAAACTAATGTTACTTGCTTTGAGTGTAGCAAGAAAGGGCACTACAAGAAAGATTGCCCAAAGCTAAAGAAGAAGGAGGAGAAATCAAAGAAGAAGAAGAAGACCTTGAAGGCCATATGGGATGAATCATCCTCTAGTTCTTCCGAAGAAGAAAAGGAGGAGAAGAGTACTCGCCATGTAGCACTCATGGCCATTGAAGATCAAGAAAGCAGTGATGAATTCATGGACTCCTCAAACGCGGCTTCATCATCTTCAGATGATGAAGAGGTAATTTCTCCCGAACTAGATAAATGTTATAGGACTATTGCATGTTTAACCGAATTGTTAAAGAAGTCAAAAGAAAAGATTAAATCATTGAAAGAAGAAGTAGAACAATTGAAATCCTCTAAGGATGAGGATATTGATGATTTGCATGTAGAAGTGTTAGAAGATGAGAACAAAGCCTTGAAGAGTGAGGTTGAGAGACTCAAGAATATTCTTGAGAAATTCTCAACTAGCTCCAAGACTTTAGATATGATTTAAAATGCACAAAGGGTGGTTTACAACAAGGCCGGTATAGGTTACCGACCTCAAGAACCAACCTTTGTTTCTTTGATGTCTAGGACTCATGTGAGATCACCTAAGACCTCTAGGGTTCAAAAGAAAGTGGTCAAGGCATGAGTGCCTAAGTCATGCATTATAGATGCTTTAGGTCCCAAGATTTGGGTACCTAAATCTTCCATTTTTCGTATTGTGTAGGCTTTGATTGAGGGGGATCATCTATCAACTTGGTTCGTTGATAGTGGGTGCTCCAAACATATGACCGGTGATAAATCTTTATTCACTACCCTTCAAAGCAAAAATAGAGGTAATGTATCTTTTGGTAACAATGGTAGCCTCAAGGTTGTAGGGATAGGAGACATTCAAATATCCGAATGTCTTAGGATTAAGAATGTCCTTCTAGTCAAGGGGATGACATTTAATCTCCTAAGTGTCCGTCAATTGTGTGATGCGGGTTACACAATTGATTTTCATTCAAGTCAATGTCTAGTTAGACAAAATGACACACTTGACACGGTACTAGTAGGCACAAGGATAGATAATATTTATCAAGTTTCATTTAAAAGTGCTATTAATGCTTCTATCAAGTGTTTCATGTCAAAAGAAGATGAGTCTACCCTTTGGCATCGGAGATTGGCACATGTGAACATGAAGAACATCCGAAAATTGGCCAACAAGGGACTAGTTCGTGGCTTACCAAGCATCAAGTATGAGAAGGAGAAGCTTTGTGATGCATGTCAAATGGGTAAGCAAATGAAATCTTCACACAAAGGCAAAAGCGTTGTAAGTACTTCTACCACTTTGGATTTACTAGACATGGATTTATTTGATTGTAGTACAATTATATTTTTGAATGGTAGTAGATATTGTTTTGTGATCATTGATGATTTTACTAGATATACTTGGACCTATTTTCTAAAATATAAGGATCAAACCCTAGATGTTTTTATTTCATTTTGTAGAATAGTTGAAAATGAAAAATCATCAACAATTAAAACAATTAGGAGTGATCATGGAGGAGAATTTCAAAACCAAAGATTTTTAGAGTTTTGTCAAGAGAGAGGATATAGACATGAGTTCTCTACTCCTAGAACACCACAACAAAATGGTGTTGTAGAGAGGAAGAACCGAGTCTTATAAGAGGTTGCACGAAGCATGCTCAATGAGTACTCACTACCGAGTTACTTATGGGCTGAAGCTATGAACACAGCTTACTACGTGCAAAACCGAGTCCTCATTCGTAGATTTTTAGAGAAGACTCCTCACGAACTTTGGTTTGGAAAACCACCTACAGTTAAACATCTTAGGGTGTTTGGTTGTAAGGTGTTTATTTTAAACACCAAGGATCATCTTGGAAAGTTCACAGCGAAAGCTGATGAAGGGATACTGGTCGGGTACTCCCTGGTTAGCAAAGCTTATCGAGTCTGCAACAAAAAGTCTAGATTGGTCGAAGAATCTTCTGATGTTGTGTTTGAGGAAATTCCAAAAGCAACAGACCAATCAGATGATGTGGAAGGAGTTCAATTCGAACTTAGGAAACTAGATTTGGATGGAAGTCCGAGTGTTGTAGATGGTGGTGATGAATCTAATGACGGTGAGCCTAGACAACTCATAGATTAGCCGGATCCTGAGGCTGAGCCTGTGTCTAGTGACACCATCCAAGAAGCACCTCCATCATCAAGGCAAACTAGGTTAGCCTCTAGTCATCCCCAAGACCAAATTGTTGGAGATATCCATCATGGGGTTAGAACTAGATCATTCTTTAGGAATGAGGATAATGAAGTTGCTTTAATTTCAGAAATTGAACCTAGGAAAATTGATGAGGCATTGCATGATCCCGATTGGATTATTGCTATACAAGATGAATTAGGTCAATTTGAGAGAAGCAAAGTTTGGGACTTAGTCCCTAGACCTAAGAAGACCACCATTATTAGAACCAAATGGGTCTTCAAAAACAAATTAAACCATAAGGCAGAAATCGTAAGAAACAAGGCACGTTTGATAGCCAAGGGCTATAGTCAAGTTGAAGGCCTTGATTACCATGAGACCAATGCTCCCGTGGCACGATTAGAATCCATCCGATTGATGCTTGCATTTGCAGCACATCGAGGTTTCAAACTCTATCAAATGGATGTCAAATCGGCCTTTCTAAATGGTTTCATAAGAGAAGAGGTCTATGTCGAACAACCTCCAGGGTTTGAGAGTTCCGAATTTTCAAACCACGTGCTCAAGCTCAAGAAGGCGCTCTACGGCCTTAAACAAGCACCTCGAGCCTAGTATGAGCAGTTGTCGACATTTCTAATCGAAAAAGGCTTTGTGAGAGGACAAATAGACCCTACACTATTTCTACGAAGAGATAGTGACAATATCTTTGTAGCCCAAGTGTATGTCGATGACATAATTTATGGCTCAAACAACAAGGGCTATTTGAATGAATTTATTAGACACATGGAGAGTGAATTTGAGATGAGTCTAGTGGGAGAGTTGACTTTCTTTCTTGGACTCGAAATCAAACAAACTCGAGATGGAATCCATGTGCACCAATCCAAATACACTCAAGAGATGCTCCGAAAATTTAACATTAGTGATTCTAAAGAGGTAACCACTCCCATGGCGACAAACACACGATTAGACAATGATGAGAGTGGTAAGCCTGTTGACCTAACTCAATATCAGAGCTTGATAGGTAGTTTGCTATACCTCATAGCTAGTCGACCTGATATTCTTTTTGCTGTGGGTATGTGCGCTAGGTACCAAGTCTGTGCCAAGGAATCTCATTTGATTGTCATCAAAAGAATTTTGAGATATCTAAAGGGCACGATTGGAGTTGGTTTTTGGTACCCCCGTACCGAGTCATTTGACTTAATTGGCTACACCGATTCCGACTATGCTGGGTGTAAGTTGGATCGGAAGAGCACAAGTGGGGGTTGCCAATTTTTAGGATCATCATTAGTGAGTTGGTCAAGTCGAAAGCAACATTGTGTTGCTCTCTCCACGACCGAGGCAGAATATATCGTCATAGGAGAGAGTGTATCATAATTGTTGTGGATGATTTATACACTAGAGGACTATGGATTAACCTACAAGGGTGTGCAAGTGTTGTGTGACAACATAAACACAATAAACCTAACAAAGAATCCAGTCTATCATTCTAGGACCAAGAACATTGAAGTGCGTCACCACTTCATTAGAGATCATGTTGCTAAAGGAGATATTGTACTCTCACATGTAGAGTTAAAGTCAAACCTAGCGGACATTTTCACTAAACCACTCCCCGAGAATGAATTTAGTTTCTTACGAAGGGAATTGAGAATGTGTCGTGCTTCATAGGATTGAAGAAGAACAAAACTCTTCATGATCTTTTCAAATTATTGGGAACAACTATTGGGCAACTTGGGGACATCTCACACAAACTATAAGGTTTAATAAAACGTTTTTGTTTGCTAGAAATGGGGTGAGATGCTAGGATCAACCTAATTACTCAAAATGTTAATGCAGTCCTTGAGAAATTAGGTTGACGAGACAATGATCATTAAGTTGACCAAGTATGGGGAAAATCAATGCATAATACATGTGTATTTGACTCCATGATCATACTTGGACATTCCAATCAAGGAAACTTGATTGGAGACTTGTGTTGATACAAACTTGTTTTTCATTGGATGAATGTTCTAATTGGATGATTGCTTTGATTGAGTTTGACTTCACTTGGGTGGAGCAAATTAATTTTTTAAATTCATAAGGACCCTTGATTCTTGTTAAAGGATCAATTCTAGTTGATAAAACACCTCCAATATCCATCTGTTCGATAGGAAGTCTGAAATTGAAAATTCTGAATCGTATCAGAAAATTTCTGTTACCAGATCGGTCCACAGACCGATCAGGAGTAGGGATGATCGGTCAATAGACTGATCAGTGAGCTCACAGAAAGATCAGACCTCTCTGTTCGATCCCTGATCGATCCACAGACCGATCAGGGACCTCCCTGATCGGTCACCGGACCGATCAGGGGTTGGCTCGATCGGTCACAAAGACCGATCACGGAACTCCTCGACAACCCACAAAAATCTTTTTGTCTTGGATTTGATCGGTCCACAGACCGATCTGGCCACGTTCAGAAGGGTCTCAAAAATTCGCCAAACTCTCTGTTCGCTCCCTGATCGATCGGCAGACCGATCAGGGGCTTCCCTGATCGGTCACTCGACCGATCAGGACCCAGCCAGACCGATCAGGCTCCAGCCTGATCGGTCTGGCCACTCTTGGATCGAACGGTCGATCGATCGATCGCATTAAATTTTGGATGGTGGATCGGTCCACCAACCTATTAACTCTCCACCCTTATACCTCCAAACCCTAGTCGACCCTTCTACCTGCGCAAAACCTTCCTTTATCTTCTTCCTGAGTATCTTCTTCCTTCGTTTCGGTGAGAACTCAGCAAGTTCTTTGATTGGCAAAAATTGCTTCCTATGAGGTTTGTGAGTGCACGAGTCCTCTTCACTAAGAGTTCCTTGTGTGTTCTCTGGTTTCTCTGAAGGTCAAGTTCTTGAAGCATCGTGTGTGTTCTTCTTCCTGCGCAAGTTCTCTGCGAAGCAGTTTCTGAGCTTCATTCTCTGCGCAGCCTGTCTGAAGGTGCCTTCCCAAGTATTGAGCGATTTCTCTGTTCTCCCCACACGATCCAACCAACCTACTGTCATGGCACCTAAGTAAGGAGTTTTGTTTTGATTTTAACTTGTTGTTTAGTTCATTAAGTATGATTTTTGCACTAATCAGTGGTTTAATTTGTGTTGTGCACTACCCTCAATTCCATTGTTGTGTGGTATCTAATGTTGTGAGCTTAACCTTACCATTTTTTTCCCTGTCGTGACCTTCCCATGACTTAACCTCACTGATTAAACCAATTCTCATTTGATCATTATGTGTTCAATTTAACAATTCAATTTGTGCCATGACCTTAATTGTCTTGTGTTATGATTTATTTGATCAATTCATTGTGTTATGATTCAATTAATCCAATCTAAACTCTTGATCATATCATCTCCTGATCAAAATTTTTGTGTGACTCTTGACCTCACTGATCACTTCCAATCTGTTGCCATGATTTTTATCCAACATTAAGAAATCTTCCAAGGGCAAAGAACCGGCCAAGGGAACTTCAAAAGGAAAAGGTCTCTTATCCTCTTCAAGACCTCAATCAGCCTCTAATGCCAGATTTCCCAATGCTCATTTTGAATTGGCCTTTCACAGTCGCACTTTCAAACTTCTACCCTGTCGAACTGTGGACAGGGCATTTGTTTATGAACATTGTCCATCAGTGCGACATATCATTAAGTTTTACGAACTGGGATCAATTCTTTTTCTTGAGCGACCGATCAATTTTGATTTGGTTTCCGAGTTTTATAACAACCTTGTCAGTGGCGAAGGTTCGGGGTATAGGACCCGAGTCGCCCGAACCAACCTCAATTTTGATTTAGCCGCTTTCACTGCTTTTCTAGCTTGTCGATGATCAAATAATGACTTTCTGCTCTTCCCATATGTTCAAAATCCTCTACCGGCCCCTTACAATGGAGTCACCTCTGACTCTATCTATGAGTATTTTTTCAGCCATCCCAGGCCGAGGGGTCTCGGTGAGCCTGCCAGTTATTTCCCCATGTTTGTTGCACTCAGTTTATCCCCACCTGATTATATTCTTTTCAAAATTATAATCAACTGTCTTGTCCCCATTACCTCGAAGCCCCTAGCAGGGATTCATTCTTTTCACTGCTTGATGCTCTACGGGATGCATCAGTAGCTAGACTTTGACATCTGACGACCATCTATTTCTCTATTATCTTCTATAGTCAGATCGACCGTCAGATAGTCTACATGCCTTTTGGGCACATCATTACTGAAAGGCTTCATTCAGTTGGTATTGATGTAACCAAGGGCAAGACCGAGCCGATGGTTCGGCAGGACTGCCGACTTGGCCGACGCGGGTTCGCCAAGGTTGGCATTGTTGTAGGACCTCAGGGTCTTAGATGGAAGGATGGTCGGGGACTAGGGGAGTTACCTAGGGTCGCACATATTCCAGGAGCTGCAAACCAGACTAGACATCATGGTGCTCCTGCTGCCGCGGGAGACTACTATGAGGCGGATCCTGATCTCCGCTGGTAGATTGCTGAGCTGGAGCAGACTGTCCAGCATGGACTTCATATTTCGGAGCTCTGGTGGCAGGATGTCAGGTCTGAGATCTCTGGGCTACGTGCTGATCAGCGGGTGACTGATTCGAGGATTTCTGCGATGCACGATTAGCAGTAGGCATGGTTCGAGGAGTGGCGCGCGTGGGCAGCTGGTCATCCATACTAGTCTACACTTCATGGAGCTGTGCCCTCCAGCAGTACTGCCCCGGTCTTTCCTACCGGATGATGACACTACATTTGACCCCATGCAGGCTGATGACCCCCCCCCCCCCCGCGCTGAGGATTGATTGTGGTTGTACTCTGACTTTGATCTTGCTCTCATGATTTGTGATCTGGCTGTTATGACTTTGTGATGTATCTGACTATTTGACTATGCTTTCATACTTTGCTATGTATGATTGTATGATTGGTTTCATGTTATGACTGTCATTTTCTGCTCTTGATGTTACTGTTTAGTTTCATATGACGCATATGTATATCTTATCTCGATTAATCTTTATCATATGCTATTCATATGCTTTCTTGATCATATCATTTGTTGTTTTGAGAAAAACCCTAGGTTTGAGGGGGAGTATTTTTAAACTTAATGACCAGCCTACACCCTTTTCGGTGTTTGACAAAGGGGGAGAGTTTGGTAAGTTAAGTTTGGGATAATTACGAGTTTAATTGTTGTATGGGGAGGATCCTGATTCTCCTACGATAGTGAGATTTGAGACAATTGATTTCCAAATCCCTAAACTTAAAATCAGGTTGTCAAACAACAAAAAGGGAGAGATTGTTGATGTAGTCTGATCCTGATTGTTATTTTAGTGTTGACATCGATTTTAGTTTAGGTTCATAAGATGAGTCTGGTTTAAGTCCTGGTCGGGGACTGGGCACGACTCCCAGTGAGTGAGGTCGGGTGACTGAAACGCTGGTGAGTGAAGCCAGGTCCTAGCTTGGGAAGCTAGGGTGACTGAAACCCTGATTAGTGAAGTCAGGTCCTAGCTTGGGAAGCTAGGTTGAAAGAAACCCTGGTGAGTGAAGCTTTGTTCTAGCTTGGGAAGCTAGGTTGATTGAAACCCTGGTGAGTGAAGTCAGGTCCTAGCTTGGGAAGCTAGGTTGAACGAAGTCCAGGTGAGTGAAGCTGGGCGCAGAGTCTTGGTCCGGGGGACTGAGCACGAGTCAGAGAAGGCTAGGGAGCCCGTTCTCTTGACTTGGAGTTGAATTGGAAGTCTCTGGATCGGTCTGATGACCGATCAGGGAAGTTGGCATGAACTCCCTTTGTGAATCGGTCTAGTGACCGATCCAGAGAAGTCTGATCGGTCTAGTGACCGACCAGGGAGAGAACAGAATGATTATTTGGCTTCTGTTCGACTCTTGATTGGTCTGGTGACCGATCAGGGAGAGAACAGAAAGGATTCTATTCGGCTCCTGATCGTTCTGGTGAACGATCAAGAAGAGGTCAATAGGGTTCAGTGGGAAACTTGGATTGGACGCTTGACCGATCAAATATCGCGAGTTCCCCTTTATGACCGATCAGGATGGATCCTGATCAGTCAGGGAGTGACCTGATCGGTCACCAGACCGATCAGGGCACACCCTGATCGGTCTGGTGACCGATCAGTAGGTTTAGACTTCCGAAGCTGGGGAAAGCCCCAGCAAGGGTTGGATCGGTCCGGTGACCGATCCACGACCTGTGATCGGTCCGGTGACCGACCACAAGAATTCCACGATTCTTGGTTTCTCACGATAGATTGATCAGGAGGGAGTCTGATCATTCTGAGCCTATCCTGATCGGTTTGGTGACCGATCAGGGTCCTCTCTGATCGGTCCGGTGTTCGATCTGAAGCTGAACTTTAATTTAAAATGCGATGTCAGAGTTCTGATCGCGTTCTGATTTCTACTGATACACTACTGATATCTGCTCTGAACGTCTGATTATTGATTCTCTGTTGATTTACTGTGCTAAATATCTGCTAAGTGTGTAGGTAACTCAGGGATTAATCAAGGAGGGTCAACCGAGCCATTCACTATGACTGTTTGGCTGGTTTTCATTTGCGGGAAACAACGGCTTCTGGCGTGGCTGAGAAGCTGATGACCTGGGGCTTTACTGGAGAGGGTTCAGTGAGTCCAAGAGAGGTCAGGGTAGCTGGGCTGCTTCAGATGAGCAGTTGGTGAGCTGCAGAGGAGCGTCTGTGACCTGGTAACCTGGCGAGAAGCAGGTTAAGAGCTGGCTGGCGAAGAAGAGAAGGGATCCTCTTCTTTGGCTAGAACTCTTCTGCTCAAGCGACAACTTTCATTCATCAGATATTCTTGAGCATTCCTTGAAGCTACTGCATCTTGAGAGCTTTGATCCAGAAAGAGAAATTTTGCAAGCAGACCACGCGAGAAGGAGGAGCTGGGTGAAGGCTCTTGCCAAGATCTTGCTGGGTTGTGAGTTGTGCATTGTATACTGTCTCTTTCACGCTCTGTAAGCTTTCCTAGTCTCTGTGCTGTATTTCCATCATTTTGTTGAGACTATCTGTTGTGGAGAGGTTTCTCCACCGAGAAGGAGGTGTTATCTTATCCGGATTTCCCCGGGCTTAATCTGCCAACGATCAAGGGATCGCCCACCTCACGGGCACGCCAAGGAGTAGGGGCAAGTTATCCCCGAACTTTGTAAATCCTCCTTGTTAGCGTTTTGAGCTTGTGATTAGTTTAGGGTTTTAGGTTCTGCAATTCTGTTTCTCTGTTTTGTTTTGTTTCCGCTACTGTTGCTAACCTTCAAGTGTAGAAAACCTAAAAGAGCGAAAAATTAGTGTCTAGCTACATTCACCCCCCCCCCTCTCTAGCCATCCAAGTACCAACAGCTGTGACCCTTGATTTAGGATTGATCAGGGTCATTCGATCTAGAGGGTTGTAACCCTTCAGATAGCCTTTTGATCTCAGCCGCCAGATCTGGATGGTTGTAACCCTTCAGATCCCTTTTTGATCTCAATTTCCATATTTGATCTGACGCTTTAGATCAACTCTCATCGCCCATGGTTAGATCGCGACTCTTTGCGATCAATGCTTCAGATAGTGTCACTTGCGATCCAGCACCCCTCTTCAATCCAATGGTTGTCATTCGTTCATCCAGTTAGCCATCCAGTCATCTCTCTCTGCCCACCCGAATGCTACATAGGCACTGTCATGTCACATGACACGTCACCCGAATGCTATGTCACATGGAGCATAAATTTAAGCTCATCAATGCTCCTCACGATGATAAAAAAGTGCGCCAACAAAGCGCTCATTGCGCACGTGGCGGGTGGCGGGCTCGCAGGTACGAGCACCTACTCTCCTGTGAGAAGAGAACACCTGTGTTTTTCTTTTTTAACTCTATTAACACAAAAACACATATAAGGAAGCAAATACCTTTGAAATTTTCAAATGTGGGACTATTCCTCATCTACTTCCTGTTGGATCGAGAAATGCGAGAGAGGGGGGGTGAATGTCGCAAATCGTTCGGATTTAAAAAGAGTAAGTGCGCAGCGGAAATAAGACACAAAAGCAATGCTAACAAGGTCGTTTTACTTGGTTCGGAGCCTGTGTCGACTCCTACTCCAAGGCCCACGGTCGTTGACCGTTTTCTGCGGGCAATTCTATACGTTCGAGAAGGTTTACAATAAAAATATTACAAAATCGGAATAGTAAACTTAATTAGGCTCTTCGTTACCGACGTCCGGTGTAGATCGAAGTGTTGGAGCAGCAGGACGTCGTCAGCTCGAGTTGGAAGAGTTCGGGAGCGTGTCGTGGAAGCAGAAGAGCGTAGAAGAGTCGCAGTTATTGATGATCTGAAGAAGGAGGTCGAGGGCCCTTTATATAGGGCCTAGGGGCGCCCTGGTCGACGGGGGCACCCCCCACGTGGCAGCAGATCCGGCTGTAGCTCGGTCGCCGTCTGATCCCCTTATCCTCGGGATCCGGTTTGACCGGGGCGCCCGAAAGACTCGGGGCGCCCGATTTGACCGGTCAAAGGCCTCATCTCTTCGGCTTCGCAGGGATGCGCTTCGGCAGCTGGCAGTGGGGGCGCCCGAGACACGCGGGGCGCCCGCGACAAGCGGGGCGAAAACGCGTTGAAGACTTCGGCAGACTTGGGTTGACCATGGGGGCGCCCTGGTCGTCCGGGGCGCCCTGCTCAGCTTCTGCCTCACTCCTTTGAGGATTTCTGAGCTGCAGATACTCAGTCCTTCGATCCTGCATCCAGGGTTAGTCCAAATAACAATAATATTATTATTTTATACAGCCTTAGCTGTCTTAGTTCTGACTTTGGTCTCCAAAATGGAGCCCTAGGTCGAACCGACGCCTAATGTTCCCTCAAGGGGAACGCGTCCTCACCTACTCCTCTCGGGAGAGTTTACCTGGTGCCAACCGGATCCTCCAGTTGGACTTTTGCCCGGCAGTCCTTTGCCAGGTCTTGAGTTACCAAGCTGCCCTTCGCTTGGTGCCTAGCTGCCCTTCGCTAGGTCTTTTCTTCTGGCAGTCCTTCGCCAGCCTAGCAGTCCTTTGCTAGGGCTTCTCCTGTCTGGCAGTCCTTCGCCAGTGCCTAGCATTCCTTCACTAGGGCTTTTCCTGTCTGGCAGTCCTACGCCAGTGCCTAGCATTCCTTCGCTAGGGCTTTTCCTGTACACTCAAGAAGCTTGTTAGACAACAACTAACCCTTAACTTTTGAACCCTTTTGCCAATATCAAAACCCAGGTTTGACTTGGGTGCATTCTGCACCAACACTTCCTTCTATGTTAATTTTGGCCTGACTTTAAACAATTAATTTCTTATTCACCCATAATCGATTTTGAGTAAATTAATAGTCTAAATTCATCTATGTGAAATGTAGATTTTATTTTTGAAGTCAATTCTGAGTTTCATCGATTAATGATACCTCGGTTTTCCTTGAAAATCGTATTTGGTCTTTTTAAGACATAAATATCTAATAATCTTCCACATGAATGGAAATTAATGTGTATATGCATGCTGACACTTTACAAGAGTCCAATCGATAAGTCAATGCATCGTGAGAGGTAGCTTGTGGCTTTGAACCTTTTGTAGTAGAATGCTATCGAGCATACTAAGTTGCGCAGTGAACGTGATGTCTTGAACTGCTCAACTATTTGTGTATACTAAGACAATAACATCCACACAGGGACTTATCTCACCTACTTTTGGTTCTCATGATTGATTTCGTTTTGGCTATGGACACCATCTTAGATTCATGAGTGTTTCATTGAAGCAGTCTATCTTCACACTCACATAGGTGACACTTCTATCAAGAGTATCCTACCATACTCCATCTTATAAATATATAGAAATCATTAAAAGCATAAACTTAACCTCATTACATGTGGTAGGACAGCACATGTTCATCCTAGGATTGGGATAGAGATAATATATCTTGTGTCCTGTAACACAATTCTTGTAACTCCGTTGTCCCATTGAACCAAGATCTTGGGATCTCCAGCCAACAAGGTTAGGTTACCGCTACAGTCATTTCAGTTGTAGATTTTTAATCTCATTCCTCTTGATGAGCAATATATTTGATCTTGACTTAGCCCCTTCATAAGAGGATCTGCCAAATTATCTTTAGACTTAACATAGTCGATTGCAATCACGTCATTCGAGATCAACTGCCTAAAGGTATTGTGTCTACGACATATATGTCGTGACTTACCATTATACATAATACTCTGTGCCCTTTTAATTGTTGATTGACTATCACAGTGTATAAGTACGGCGGGCACAGGTTTCGTCCAGCTCAGAATATCTTCTAAAAAGTTCCGTAGTCATTCAGCTTCTCTAGCTGCTTTGTCTAGTGTTATAAACTCGAATTCCATAGTTGACCAAGCAATGCACGTTTACTTACCGATCGGGAATACATATCCACTGTGGATTTGAAATCTTTTGTATCTGATATCCAATTAGCATCACAGTATCCCTCTAATACAACCGGATATCTTCCATAATGTAATCTATAGTTCATAGTATATTTCAAATATCTAAGAACTCGCATCAGTGCTTTCCAATGGGTGTCGTTTGGATTACTCATAAAATGACTTAGCTTGTTAATCATACAGGCAACATCCGGACGTGTGCAGTTTGTGAGATACATCAAGCTGTCTATTATCCGAGAATATTCCAATTGCGATATGGGCTCACCATGATTTTTCTCTAAGTGTTGACTTTGATCCATAGGAGTTTTCACTGTAGAGAGATCGTGCACATTGAACTTTTTCAATACCAATTCTACATAGTGAGATTGTGTCAAAACTATCCCATCAGTTGTCTTGAGAATTTTAATTTCCAATATAACATCTGCTCGACCCATATCATTCATATCGAAATTGTTGGTCAACATTCTCTTTGTACTCATGATTATCTCATGATTACTGCCCATTACAAGCATGTCGTCTACATATAGACAGACAATTACATGACCTTCATGTGTGATTTTGATATAAATGCATTTGCTACATTCATTTATTTTGAATTCGTTTGATAGCATTATTTTATCAAATTTTTCATGTCATTGTTTAGGCGCTTGTTTAAGTCTGTATAATGACTTAATAAGTCGACACACCTTTTCCTCTTTTCCTGGAGCTACAAACCCCTCGGGGTGCTCCATATAGATTTCTTCTTCCAACTCACCATTTAAGAACGTAGTCTTAATGCCCATTTGATGTATTTTAAGGTTATACAGTGCTGTGATGGCTATCAGTACTCGTATGGACGTAATCCTTGTCACAGGTGAGTAGGTATCGAAGTAGTCAAGACCTTCCTTTTGCTTGAACCCTTAGGCTACAAATCCAAACTTATACTTGTCAATCAATCCATCAGCTTTATACTTATGTTATAGTATTTACTTACAACCTAATGGTTTAGTACCAGAAGGAAGGTTCATTAATTCCTAAGTACAATTATTCATCATTTACTCGATTTCATTATTGACAACCTCTTTCCACAATGGGATGTTGGGACTAGAGAGAGCTTCGTTTCATGTTCTTGGGTCTATTTCTGACATAAAAGTCATGAAGTCTGACCTGAATAATTTCTCAACTCTAGCATGTTTGCTCCGACATGGCTCTGAGCTTTGATCATCAATAGTCCTTTTACGACAACTATGTTCAAAAACGACTTGATCGTTAGAACTTCCATTGCAATAATTTTGAACGTTTTCCTTTTTATTTGAGAATACGTTTTCAAAGAATATTGCATTCCAAGATTCTATAGTTGTTCCCACATGAATATTAGGAATGTCTGACTTGTGAACTATGAAGCGATATGTACTACTGTTATGAGCATTCCGACAAATATCGAATCGAACATTTTAGGTCCGATCTTTACATGCTTTAGCTTAGGTGCTTCAACCTTTGCTAAGCACCCCCATACATTCTAAGTATTTGTATGATGACTCGCGACCTTTCTATAGTTTGTAAGACGTTTTATCATTTTTCTTGTGAGAGATTTTATTAAGAATGTGATTTGTCGATAATATAATTTCCCCCCACAAGTTCTAGGGTAAGTTTGAATTTATCAACAAGGCATTCATCATTTCCTTTAGTGTTCGAATTTTACGTTCGATAATACCATTTGATTAAGGCGAGTATGGTGCCATTGTCTGATGGATAATGCCATATTCTAAACAAAACTCATCAAACGATGCATCATATTCTCCACCTCTATCGCTATGAATTATTTTAATTCGTTTATCAGGTTGATTCTCAACTGTTGGTGCAGGAAGCACCATATCGAACCTTGTTTTGATATTGGCAAAGGATTCAAAGTTAAGTGTTATTTGTGATCTAACGATGTTTACTAAGTGTGCAGAAACAAAGTCCTAGCGAAGGGCTGCTAGGCACCTGGCGAAGGACTGCCAGGAAACAAAGTCCTAGCGAAGGGCTGCTAGGCACCTGGCGAAGGATGCCAGGGTACAAAGCCCTAGCGAAGGACTGCTAGGCACCTGGCGAAGGAATGCCAGGGTACAAAGACCTAGCGAAGGACTGCTAGGCACCAGGCGAAGGGCAGCTTGGTACTGAAGACTTGGCGAAGGACAGCTAGGCACCTAGTGAAGGACTGCTGGGCAAAAGTCCAACCGAAGGAGCCGGTTGGCATCAGGTAAATTCTCCCTAGAGGAGTAGGTGAGGACGCATTCCCCGTGGAGGGAACAGTAGGAGTCGATTCGACCTAGGGCTCCATTTTGGAGACCCAAAGTCAGAACCAAGACAGCTAAGGCTGTATAAAAACTAACATATAATTGCTCTATGTTATTTTGGACTAACCCTGGATGCAGGACCGAAGGAACGAGTGTCTGCGGCTCAAAGAGCCTCAAAGGAGTGAGGCAGAAGCAGAGTAGGGCACCTGGAGTGTCCCGGGCGCCCCCAAGGTGAACACAAAAGAAGTGGAGCAAAATTACACTTCGACAGCTCATGGGCGGGGCACCCCCGTGCTCCCGGGCGCCCCGGATGGTCCGGGCGCCCCGAGCTCAAGCTAACGAAGTGGATCAACTTCAAGCCAGCAAGAAGCCAGCGGATCGAGTCAACCCGGGTGTCCCCAGCATCCCGGGCGCCCTCGTCAAAGTCTGATCCCGAGTTTGAAGGGATTAGAGCTGACCGAGAGGAGCTCGGATCAGATGACATGTGGGGGGGCGCCCCCGACGTTCCGGGCGCCCCCAGGGGCTATAAAAAGGCCCTCGACCCCAAGGCTTCAAACAACAATTCTTCCAACGCATTCATGCTCTTCTACTCCCGCGCTCTGCTCCGAAAACCTCCCGACTCGAGATACAAGCGCCGACGACGTCCCTCTACTCCGAAAATACGATCTACACTGGACGTCGGTAACGAAGAGCTACTTTTAAGTTTACTGTACTATTCTTGTAATATATTTTATAAACTGGTTTTGCGCACATATAGAATTGCCCGCAGTAAACGGTCAACGACCGTGGGCCTTGGAGTAGGAGCCGACCGCGACTCCGAACCAAGTAAAAGATCTTGTGTTCGCGTTGATTGTTTATTTCTTCCGCTGCGTAATTTCTCTAACTCTAATCCGAACGTTTTACGATATTCACCCCCTCTATCATTTCTCTCGATCCAACAAGTGGTATCAGAGCGGGGTAGCTCATATTTGGTGCAACCACCAATTTGAGAGTTTTTCGGATTTTCAAAATTATTTTATTTTTTTAATCTTTTTCGTTAATCGAGATTGGTCTAACACCACTCGATCCTATACGCCTTTTTCAATTTTGAATTCTTATTTTTTCACCATAAGTTAGAATTGATAAAACGAACAATTTTTGAAAATTTGGCATAAACTTTTTTTATTATTATTTTAATATTTTTCTCGAAATTCGTGTTACCATAATTCGAGCAAAATTTTCAACGTTGAATTCTTATTCTTTTCAGAATTGACAAAATCAACATTTTCAAAAATTTGTCATAAATTATTTTTATTATTATTCCGCCTCGAAATTCGTGCAATATTTATTTTGGGCTATTTTTTTCCCTTCTCCCGCACTACTAATCCAAGACCAAGTCTTGGTACATTTCTGTTGTTTTTCTCTTTGTGTGCAAGAATTATCCTTAATGGCCAATCAAGAATGGAATAGTGTTCGTCCGCCTCTATTCTCTGGCGAGAACTTCAGAACCTGGAAAGGGCTAATGGAATCCCACCTAAAGGCCCATCTAGAGCTATGGATGATAATCCAAACGGGGTTTACAGTACCTATAGAAGATGGAATGTCGATCGTCTGGGATAAATTGGACGAACCAACTCTGAGGAAGATCGAGACAGATGCAAAGGCGACTGCAATCCTACAATGTGGCCTAACCAAGGAGCAACTCGAACTAGTAGGTCCATTCAGATGTGCGAGAGAAATTTGGGAAAAATTGATTAAACTTCATCAAGAGATCTCAGAAGAAGAAGAAGATCAAGTAAGCTGTCTTGCACTCTCGGTCCAAACACAAACAGCCGAGTCAGAGTCTGAACACGAATCCAAACTAGAGTCAGAAGACGAATTGACTGAGACAAAAATGGCAACCAATTTCGAATCATTTTTTAAATTACAATTAATTAATCAAACAGATATTGCAATGGTCGAGGAAGCTATAGTTTTTATTGCAGGGAAAACTCCAAGAGAACTGCAAAAGAGGCCTCAACCAATACATGAGTCCAACTCAGACTCAAAATCTGACGACGAAGAAGGGGATCATCGGAAGCTGGTCCGGATGGCTCATGACCACTACAAAATGCCGAAAGAACAATCAATCAAAAGAAAGATGGCTAAAATCAAGGGGAGACCTCCATAAAGAAATTTAGAGGTAAATTTATAGTATTTGAAAATCCATTATTTACCATGAATAATATGATTGAATCTTATAAATTAGTTAAGGTTAATACATTAGAAAATTTAATTCACAACCATGCTGAATTTAAAAAACCAAAGTTTTATTTCGATTATGATGTAACTTAGATCATTTTTTCTTGTTTGCTTTAATTGTATATTGCCTTTTATTTTTTTCTTAGAATTAGGACTGGTTAGACTAAGGACTAAAACGGTTTAACTGAAATTTGAACAACAGAGTATTGGGTGGAGGTGAGATGATAGTACATTAGGGAAACCTTTATGGTAGAACTAGCCGAAGCTACCGATCCAAGACCCAAACTAGTTAGACCAGAATTTTTCAAAAAGTAATTTTGAAAATGAAATTTCACTAAAAGGCTTTGTCAAGGAAAGGGTTGATGATCCAATAAGGCTACAGCCAAAGAAGGCCTAGTGCCTCGCCAAGACCTGGATGCCAATTTTTGAAATTCAAATTCAAGTTACTTCTTGTCAAATTCAAATCTAACACAAATTTCAATTGATCATAGATTCAAACACTCTTTTTCAAAATAAATTCAAAACCAATTGCTTTTCAAAATTAATTTAACTTTATCAAAATTAATCATAATTTTTCAAAATAACTTCTTATTTCTACTAAAATTTGTCTCATAAAACCCATAAGGTTAACATGCTTGATCATGTAGAACTGGGTGAGTCATCTAGGATCTAAAAGCATAATTCACTATCCTTTTAAATAAAAAGGTGTGTAAAAGTTATTCAAAATTATCTCTATTTTGCAAATTAATTTAGTTTACTGTACCCTATTTTTTCAAAATAGTGAATTTCATGTTAAATATCACAATAGACACATTTTAAATAGAATCTAAGGCTTGTTTGATTTAGTTATTAATCGGTCAAACTTAGTAAACTGAGTTAACTTTGGTCAACATAGTCAACCTGGTCAACACTGAAGTCCCTTAAGGAACTTAGATAAAAGACAGACTGTGTCGGATACAGGGGGAGTTCTTCTTAATCTTTTTCGAAAAATTCAAATTTGTCAAAAACCTTATGCTTTAAAACTTATTCAAAACTCTCAATATTACTATCTCTTTGAAAAATTATCATCATGATTTTCGAAAACTGTGCTATCATTTCAAGTTATGTTTTCAAAAATTTATCTTGAAAGTTATCATACTCAAAAGGTTGTTCAAAATTATTCTTTTGATTTTAACCCTAAAGACACAGAGGAAGGTCCACTTCATGATCTACAAGGACTCCTAGAATGTGTCAAATTTAGGGGGAGTTTGAGTCAAAAGAAGAATTTCTGAAATGTTTTTTTGGTAATTATTTATTTTAAAGTTATTAGATAATTCTTATAATTTAAATCAAACCTTAAAACTCAGAGGAAGATCGCTTGTAGTCAACAAACTTCCTAGGACTGGGTCATGTTTAGGGGGAGATCAAATTAAAAGAATTATTGAATATTTTTAAAATTATATGTTTTCATGAATTACACGTTTAAAATCCTTTTGAAAACTTAAATAATTTTTTTAAAAAAACTATTATTTTATTTTTCAAAATTCTTGTGGCTTATGAAATTATTTTTGAAATAATATTTACTTGGGATGGAGAAATTTCCAGGACACTTAGGAAAATGTCCTTGTAGTTAACAAGGTTTCCTAGGATTATGTCAGACTGGAAAAGAAACCTAGTCAAGTAAAATATTATGTTTTCAAAATGCATAATACTTTTCAAAAATTACTCATATTTTTCAAAGTCTAATAGTTTTCAAAAATAGTACTTAGACTTTCCAGAAAGGCTCAATCTGTTTTTTTTAAAAGTACTTGCATATTATGCATATTTCTCAAAAATGCACAATTTTCAAATAATACTTATATTTTCAAAAAAAAATGCATAATATCCTTCAAAGTGACGTATATTTTTTTAAAGATACAGGATACTTGCATCTCTCAAAAAGCTCAATATCTTTTAAAAGTACTTGCATTTTTCAAAACAAGTAAACTTATTGATTAAATATGTTTTATTGCTTATAATGCATGGACTGATGGACTCAATAAAAATATACACTTGACTCTAATTCTATTTTTTTTGCATCAATTCTTCATACTTTCAAAATGTTGTTACTTATAAATTATCATAATTTTTGACATTATTCTCTCACTCAAATAGTTATGTTTTCAAAACCCATAAGCTCTGATACACAAATTTTAAATGTTTTTCAAAATATATTTTTCAAGAGTTCTTTATTGATGTATGGCCAAGGGGGAGAGTAGAAAAAGTGAAAATTAAATTCTTCCTTAAACTTTTTTCCCTTTTCAAAGAAAGTATCTTAGAAGTGGTCTAAAACATAAGGAGAAGAAGTTCACACCAAGGGGAGAGAAAGAAAATTTTGTTTAAGTAAAAAAATTTTTCAAAGCCTTGTAAGTATAAGTTTAAAAAAAAAACAAAACTTAGGCTTGCTTTTCAAAATGGAAAATTGTCTAAATGTAAAAAGTTGGTTATGAATATGTTTTTTTTCAACACTTTGTCAAAAATTTAGAAGTTTTACAAAAACTCAAAACTCTCTATCCGAAACCTTGTTCGCCCATATATTGTTTTTGATATATGTCAAAGGGGGAGAAAGGGTCAAAGTTAAGTATTTTATAACACAAGTATTCAGGTTTTAGGGGGAGTATGAGAAATAAAAAGATTTTTTCAAAATCTTACCTTATGTTCTTAACTGTTATAAAGTTTTTACTTAACATTGAATTATTTATAATTGCTATACTTCATTTTTACCTTATGTTCTTAACTGTTATAAAGTTTTTATTTAACTTTGAATTGTGTTGTCATAAATCAAAAAAGGGGAGATTGTTGGTGCAGGAAGCACCATATCAAACCTTGTTTTGATATTGACAAAGGATTCAAAGTTAAGTGTCATTTGTGATCTAACGATGTTTATTAAGTGTCACGCCCCGAGACCCAGGAGCCGCTGATCCAATAGAAAATCGGACAGCACCTCCCCTGTCCGGCGGACAATTTACAGATACACATAACCTATATAACATCACCACGCAGTTTAATTGGGCCTCGGGCCTCCAAAATAGATAAACACAACATAAAAACACAAGACAACTAAGTAACTCATACCTGACTGCGGACCGGTCCGACTTATGACGAAATAACCAATACAAAAACCCCTTAGGGCACACGACAACACTCCCAAGACATATACAAGTCCAATAAGTAAATATAAAAATAGACACTACTAAGTACAAAACGAAACTATGCCGTCGTGATGGGTAGGGACTGGCTGCTGGGCTCTTCTGGCGACTCCAAGTATCTCAACCTGAAATAAAAACATATATGGCAACGGGGTGAGTCCATAACTCAGCAAATACCCAGCAGATATGCATAGTATGTTATAATAACAATAAGCATCTACGTTAGTACAGTCTCATATCAACAATATGGAAAAACTAGTACTGGAAATACTGAGGTAGATACATACCAGAATCCAGCTAGCCTGAAAAGAGGATAATAAGTACCAAGGGAATATCATTAGACATATAATCTCAAATAACAAGTCTCCAGTATATGCGATGTCAAACAAGTGCAGCAAATAAGTGCAGCAACCAATGCACGATGCATAGTATGCACATGGTGCAATGACATGTGTCACCCCTGACACCAGACAGATCATCGTACACCTGTCATAGGGACGTCTGAACGGGTAGGGCTCTGACAACTATACACCCTGCCATCACTGCTCCTGAGTGACCGGGTGGACAGGATGCTGGTGGAGACTCCGCTCCGACCCCAAGCAATGGGGGAGTCAAGCTCTCATCTCCTCGTGGCTCAGTACGAGAAGGGATCCCTGCTTGCTACCACACCCGCGCTCACCCTCCTCATAGTGGCCGAACGGAGCAATACAGGGCAAATGCACACATCTACGGTATCCACTAACCCATGAGTGGCCGTGTGTGCATGTCATGTACCGGAAGACGATTAGGCTCAACCACAAGGGAGTCGCTGATCGCCGGCATGTGACAATGCAAGAATGATGTATGATATGCACACATACATCCCTCATGTCAAATACAAGAGATACATCCCGATATCTAAGCATACATATAGATATGACAATACCTGAGACTGTATAAAACTAACAGCATAATAACTCAGGTATAACTAACAAGTATCCAGAACATGCATAATAACTCAGAGATAACTAACAATTATCCAGAACAGGCATAATAACTCAGGGATAACTAACAAGTATCCAGAACAGGCATAATAACTCAGGGATAACTAACAAGTATCCAGAACAGGCATAATAACTCAGGGATAACTAACAAGTATCCAGGACAGGCATAATAAACCAGGCTAGCGTATAATCTTACTGCTATCTATAACCAACCATGCATAGCAATATGACAATATCTAAAAGATAAGTCAAAGGGTACCCGCCTCAAAGTAGAAGTAGTTCGTATAGAGACTGAAGCCCCACGACCAAGCGGAGTAACCAATCAGCGTCCTGTATCAAAGGCATGATTATTTAGCTATTTACACAAATACCAAATAGCTAATATAACACAACTTCATTAGGATCATCCTAATCCTAATGATCAATTCCAACATACACTAATCTCCAAAGATATACTCACAATTTGACATATTACCAATACAAATCCAACATAGAAGTGATCCCAAGTAGAGCTACTACCCGAACTACAATTGATCAAACCTATTTAAATCCCAAAGAAAGATAAACAACACCTCAAGATAAAACCTCATGATTCACAATCCCATCCAAACCCTACACCTTCCATTTGATCCACATCTTGTTAAGCTAAGAACAACCAAAGCATTTTATCCATTTCACACCATGCCAAAAATAGAATCAACATGTCATAGCTATGTAGCAATAAAAATTCCAATTCCATGAAGAATAGAATCTAGGCAGATTACTAACAAATATCTAATCAAAACCCACTCATCTATACCAATCTACCTCTTGATCAGAGATCTTCTAAAAATGTATCACATGACAATCATCACAAGCTCCAAAAGGAACTGAGCTATAAACCTAACCCAACCAGAATTTAGCTTTAAAGAAAAACAATCTATAACAGTAAACATCAACTCCAAACAACCTTATTCAACATATCCAGATTCAAGCCTGCCACTTCTAGAAACCGAAGACAAACTCCAATCATCATAGCTCATGGCATTAACACAAAACTAAGAAGAGCAAAACAGAACCTAATATATCCACATCCTAGCTCACAACATAACTCCCAAATATGAACAAAATTGAAAACCAACGACCACAATATGAAAAGCGAGCTAAGGTAGAAAATCTCAACAATCCATGCCAAACAATCAAATGATACACCACCAAAATCTTACCTAAAGTTCACGCCACCACAGATCCACAACGAAAAGGTCAAAGTGAAATCAGAGAGATAGGCGATGAATAGACCGTAGTGGTGGACGCGCAAGCTCTCCGACTCACACCAGCAATGATCAAAAGGAACAGAGGGGAACCACCAGTGTTGGTGGTTAGATTAGCCTCCACTGCTTGCGCCGAGGAGATCTCATGAGGGGAATACAAAAAAAAACAGCGTCGGCGGTGGCACACCACGCCCTCAGCGACACAAGGAGATGGCGCTTCTTGATTCCCCGACGATCCGAAATAGGAAGGGAGGTCGGCACATAGATGGGGAGAAGGAGGGGATCGGTGGTTGCGGCGGTGGTTCGCGAAGGAATGGAGAAGAGGCATGGCTGCGGTTAGGGCTCAAGAGGCGTGGCTGCGTGCGAATAAAGAGAGGAAAGAAAACTTATAAATGGATGGGCCTTTTGCGAACAAGCCCCTCAACTTTCCCAAATTCAAACCCTACCCTTAGGGTAAGGGTTTTAGCCATTTAACTCTCCAATGTATTGTAATCCACCTCACTAACTCTTTAGGATTAAATTATTTACCCTTTCATAATTTAAGAGTTTACCTGAAAGTCCTTTAACTTTAGGTAAATTTACGTAAGCGAACTTATTTAGAGTTTTCTTTCATGAAACCTTGATAAGTTTTAAGTTTTTACAATAAGGCTCCTTGGGCTCCTCCCGTAGGCCGGAAACCCTAGACTCTATTCGGAAAAATCTCGAAAAATTTTCTGGTCCGGATTTTTCGAATTGCCGTATTTTACATTAAGTGTGCAGAAACAAAGTCCTAGCGAAGGGCTGCTAGGCACCTGGCGAAGGATTGACAGGAAACAAAGTCCTAGCGAAGGGCTGTTAGGCACCTGGCGAAGGAATGCCAGGACACAAAGCCCTAGCGAAGGACTGCTAGGCACCTGGCGAAGGAATGCCAGGGTACAAAGCCCTAGCGAAGGACTACTAGGCACCTGGCGAAGGAATGTCAGGGTACAAAGACCTAGCGAAGGACTGCTAGGCACCAGGCGAAGGGAAGCTTGGTACTGAAGACCTGGCGAAGGACAGCTAGGCACCTGGCGAAGGGAAGCTTGGTCCTGAAGACCTGGCGAAGGACAGCTAGGCACCTGGCGAAGGACTGCTGGGCAAAAGTCCAACCGGAGGAGCCGGTTGGCATCAGGTAAATTCTCCCGAGAGGAGTAGGTGAGGACGCATTCCCCTTGAAAGAAACAGTAGGCGTCGGTTCGACCTAGGGCTCCATTTTGGAGACCCAAAGTCAGAACCAAGACAACTAAGGCTGTATAAAAACTAACATATAATTGCTCTATGTTATTTTGGACTAACCCTGGATACAGGACCGAAGGAACGAGTGTCTGCAGCTCAAAGAGCCTCAAAGGAGTGAGGCAGAAGCTGAGTAGGGCGCCTGGAGTGTCCCGGGCGCCCCCAAGGTGAACACAAAAGAAGTGGAGCAAAATTACACTACGACAGCTCATGGGCGGGGCACCCCCGTGCTCCCGGGCGCCCCGGATGGTCCGGGCACCCCAAGCTCAAGCTAACGAAGTGGATCAACTTCAAGCCAGCGAGAAGCCAGCGGATCGAGTCAACCCGGGCGCCCCCGTCAAACTCTGATCCCGAGTTTAAAGGGATCAGAGCTAACCGAGAGGAGCTCGAATCAGATGACACGTGGAGGGGCGCCCCCGACGTTCCGGGCGCCCCCAGGGGCTATAAAAAGGCCCTCGACCCCAAGGCTTCAAACAACAATTCTTCCAACGCATTCACGCTCTTCTACTCCCCCGCTCTGCTCCGGAAACCTCCCGACTTGAGTTACAAGCGCCGACGACGTCCCTCTACTCCGAAAATACGATCTACACCGAACGTCGGTAACGAAGAGCTACGTTTAAGTTTACTGTACTATTCTTGTAATACATTTTGTAAACTGATTTTGCGCACATATAGAATTGCCCGCAGTAAACGGTCAACGACCGTGGGCCTTGGAGTATGAGCCGACCGCGACTCCAAACCAAGTAAAAGATCTTGTGTTCGTGTTGATTGTTTATTTCTTCCGCTGCGTAATTTCTCTAACTCTAATCCGAACGTTTTACGACATTCACCCCCCTCTATCGTTTCTCTCTATCCAACATCAACTTCTGTTTTATACATTCTGAAGGTCTCTAAGGCTTCATTTTTACTTCTTAAAAGAAAGACATAACATAACCTCATGCAGTTATCGATAAAAATAATGAAATACTTTTTGCTTCCTCTAGTTTGCACGAACTTTAAGTCACATAGATCACTATGTATCAATTCTAGGAGAGTCGTTGACCTTTCAACTGAATGAAAAGGTAGTCTCGTCATCTTTGCTTCCACACACACTTCACATTTGTGTGTTTCGTCAACATTGACGTTTGATAATAAATTTAATTTGACGAGATGTTTCAGAGTATTATTATAAATATGTCCAAGTCGATCATGTCATAAATTAAAACACTCAACAACGTAGCTTGAAGCTTTTATTTTATTACCCCCCAAATTCACAGTGTACATTCATTACAATCATTTTGAACAGACTCTGTTCTAAATATCTCTTACCTACGAAGACACCATTCTTTGTAAGTCCAAAGTTGTTTGACTGGAATACTAGTCTAAAGCCGATTTTGACAAGTGTCGATCTAGAAACTAGGTTCTTCCTGATGTTGGGAACGTGGAGCATATCAATGATTGTTAACTCCTCCCAGACGTCATCTTCAGGACAACTTTCCTGAGTCTGGCAATCGGCGATGTAGTGGAATTGCCCATACAAAGCTTTCTTTCACTTATCGGAGTATAATTGAAGAACATCGTCTTATCAGGATAGATATGACCTGTTGCTCTAGTATTGATCCACCACTACTTCAGGTTGTCCACCACCGTGTTGGCTTTAAACACAACTGCAGTGATATCCAGTTCCATCTCATCAGAAGTTGCGACCTGGTTCGTAATATCCTTCTGACTCTTGGTTGGTTTCTTCGGGCGTCTATAATCCTTGGACATATGTCCTGTCTTTTCGTAGTTGTAGCACGAACCCTTGAATTTCTTGTCTTGAGCCTTCTTTTTGGATTGCTTCAGCTTCTTGGCGTTCGGCTCAACCAGGTTGGACATCTCGTCGACAACCCGCTTCGTTCCTCTAGAATTGGATAGCTTTCGATTGTCCTCCTCTATTCGTAGCCTCAGGATTAGGTTTTCAAGTCCAATCTTCTTTTGCTTATGCTTGAGGTAATTTTTGAAATCCTTCTACAACGGAGGGAGTTTCTCGATTATCGCGGCTACTTTAAACGACTTGTTCAGCTTCATGCCTTCGGCATCTAGAACATGCAGTATCAATTGCATGTCTTGGACTTGAGACGTCACGCTCTTGGAATCCACTATCTTGAAATCCAGAAATCGACCGACGATGAATTTCTTCAATCCGGCGTATTCGATTTTGTATTTCGTTTTTAGTGATCCCCATAGAGATTTTGTCATCTCCATCGGACTATACACGTTATACAACGTGATGTCCAATGCGTTGAGAACGTAATTGTGCCACAGGAAATCTCCATGCGACCACGCATCACATGCAGCCTTACTGTTGGAATCACCTTCCGTAGTGGCTGGTGGATCTTCATGTACAAACCATACTAGGTTTAGCGTTGTCAGATAGAACAACATCTTCTCTTGTCATCGTTTGAAGTCGACTCCGTTGAACTTTTCCGGCTTCTCTTCATGTGGAACGGTAGTCGGAACGTCGTTGATCAAGGTCATATCAGTTTGCATAATATCGTTTTACGATTGTGACTTGGCTGGGTTGCTGTTGGGGAGGATGCAAACTGATATGATATCGTCGAGGCTAGTATTCGATACTATCTCCGTAAAATAATATTGCTCCGCTACATGTGCTCACGGATAGCAACAATTCATTTCCCAAGATACAACGACGATATCTCGAAATAGGAGCACTTCAAATTTTGAGACTAACGAATTTTCTCATAGGTTTTTTGGACTCTGGATATAGAAGATGAGATGTATGTTTTTTGAACTTTGGATGATTGAATGAATGATTCCAGCATCCAGCGAACCTTCTTAGCTACCAGATCTGGATCATTGTAACCCTTCAAATCCCTTTTTGATTTCAACCGCTAGATTTGATCTGACGCTTCAGATCAAGTCTCATCATCAACAGTCAGATTGTGACTCTTCGCGATCAACGCTCTAGATCGAGTCACTTGCGATCCAGCACCCCTCTTCGATCTAAAGATTGTCATTCGTTCGCCCAGTTAGCAGTCTAGTCATCTCTCTCTCTGCCCACCCTAATGTCACATGAGCACTGCCACATCATATCTCTCTCTCTCCCCACCCTAATGTCACATAAGCACTGCCATGTCATATGACACGTCACCCGAATGTCACATCATTTGGAGCATAAATTTAAGCTCCTCACGACGATGCATATGTGCGAAGTGCAAAGTGCACCAACAAAATGCCCATTGCACACGTGACGGGCTCACAAGTACGAATACCTACTTGCCTGTAAGAAAAGAACACTTGTATTTTTCTTTTTTAATTCCATTAACACAGAAACACATATAAGAAAGCAAACACCTTTAGAATTTTCAGATGTAGGATTATTCCCTATTTACTTCCTTCTATGTTAATTTTGGACTGACTTTAAGCATTTAATTTCTCATTCACCCGTAATCGATTTTGAGCAAATTAATAATCTAGATTCATATACGCGAAACGTACATTTCGAATTTTTAGTCAATTGTAACTTTCATCGATTGATGACACATTAATTTTTTCTTACAAAATCGTATATAATCTTTTTAAGATTCAAATATCCAACAATTATTAATAAAATTTAGTAAAATTCAAGCTGAGATGTCTACTAGGTTCTGTGTAAGTGTTTAGAAAAATTCATTTATTGCTGTCGAGAAGTGATGAAACTAAGGAAGCTAAAAAGTTGACAATTCTGGGATAAGCACTTCCTACTGTTACTTTCTTGGATTCATCCTATATAACAAGTTGATCAGATAGCAAACGAATCTGAGATGACTGATCCAGTCTTATAAAAAATTTTCATCGACCACCAAGATAAATCGAAAAGCGCTCGTAATTGATGGTCTAAAAGCCCAACGTTTAAGATTCACGTCCTATTTAGAGTAAAAATTCCTATATAGAACATACATCACACAAATATTAGAATCCAAATAAGTTACTTTTATCAGCTTAAACTTGGAAATTCTAGGAATCACTAGGAATTTTGCACACCAATCCTAAGCAGCATAATCTTAAATCAGAAATTACAAGTTGTTAATGAATCCTCCTTGCTGTATGAGCTTAAATCTACATCAACGATGCATAGATGAAATGAATTTAAATGGTTGACAGCTAAAAGATCATCTAATCATTCAGAAGGCGAAGATACAGGGCATGCTTCAACTTGTACCGGTGCAATATAGTCTCTCAAGGTCCGCCGATATAGTTTCTCAAGCTCCACCAATATAGTTTGCATGTGTGGTCGATTAGAGCCTGCCAAGTCAACACACAATTGACATAGTTTCGCTAAACTAAAAGCATGCTTCAATTGATATCGGTTGCCAAGTTTTGGATCCATAAATGCACGCAACTTTCTCTCAGCAGTTATGTAGCGAGGAGCGTACGAGAGCAAGGATTGTTGACCACGTGGTCGGTTACGATCAAACACCTTCAGACCAGAAAGCAGTTGAAGCATTATGATCCCAAATGCATACACATCAGCTTTTGCATCCAGATGACCTGATCAAGAAGATTATAAATATACATGTATAATACGTAGGAAAAAAAGTTTAGGTACTCAACAAACTAGGCGATATTATCACATAATTCTAGTTGAATAATTAATACCCCAAAGGTGTTCACTTATATAAAGGATGTTTTGATGTGTACACTGAAGGATCAATATAAGCAATAGGATAAGAAGGTATTACTTTGAAGATTTTATTAATCAAGCTGAAGAGTGTTATCAATCAATTAGCTACACAGTTTTATCTTCCGAAAAAAGAAGATTGTAAAATAACATAACGAACCAGTCATAGCATACTGGGGGTCTACATATCCAGCCGTGCCCATGAGTTGAGTTGACACCCTAGTTGCTCCATCGGTTGGGCCTTCCCTCGAACACCCCAAGCCAGAAAGCTTTACATTGAACTCCTAGGTAGAAAAATGAAAACATCTTATTTGTGCCACCTTTTTCCAAGAAGTAATTAGCCGGGTTGAAGGAGGCTAAGGTTTACACACCTGGTCAAGAAGGATGATGGACGGTTTGATGACGCGATGAATGATGTTGTTCTCTGGTGTGTGCAGAAATGCAAGAGCTCTAGCAGCACCAGTTGCTATTTTAATCCTTTGCTCCCACGAAAGTAGTTTATCACCTGTCAAAATATACAATACTATCATTTTACTTTCCATATTGCCTCTAATTCCTCACGACTATAGGGCCATTATGCCAAGAAAATCAATATACATTCGTGCATAAAATCTAAGATTTATTGTGGCATTACCGAACGTTTAGACAAAAAAGAAGTGTTTTTTTTCCCTTAGTACTTCTACTTGGACATTACAAGTGTGCGTGTATGCCCCGTCATTTCTAAATACATAAAAAAGGCATATACCTTAGAAGTAATGCCAATTAAAACATTTCAAAGTTCATTGGGTATCCCTACCATTGACTTTCCAAAATCATGCATCAAAAATCCACTTCCACATTAGGATAGTGATTCCCTTTCAGGCCAGCAATCTAACCTACATGGCTCCACTGCACGTGAGCGGATCCACCCCATGTGGCTCAGTTGCAGTTCTCGACTCAGCTCTGTCTTGAGCCTCATATACGACTTGGCACCCCTAGTCACCCATATAGCTCGGCATCCAGAATTCCTCATGCAACTCAGCCACCCAAGTCCTTCCTATAACTTCACCTCCAGAATACCCCATGCGAGTCAGTACTCGAGTCCCTAAAGTACTCTACTTGGGGTTGTTCTCGAGCTCCGTACTTTTGTCTCCCCTCCAAACATTATGGATTCGCCCGAGTCCCCCATGTTGGGTCCGACATCTTTATAAACCGTAGGGATGAGCCATAACCGGGCATGATCTTCATAGGAATGGGTCATGCTCATAGTGGACATGGACCTCATAGCCATAAGCCGTGGAGGAGCTGACAATTTTGACTCAGGTAGACCTTATTGTTAGAGCTTATATTTTACTCTTGTCCTTTCTTTATATCTGCTTGAGTTAATTTTTACTTTGCAAAAGAAAGATATTTTTCAAGTCAATTAATGGAAATATTTTAATTAGTATACACTTATATTTGAAAGTAATAAGAAACCGTATTGGCATAACATAAGAAGGTATAAAAAATTGTATTGTTTTTGATAAGGACTGCAATGCTTGATATTTTAAACCTTAGCTAACTTCCTCTTGGACTCGAGTGATATATCTTGAGGAACCATCAAAGAAAAAAAAAATCAAACATAAGAAAGTTCAATATCACCATACATAACAACATTATATTTTCCCTAATATTATCCTTCTTTCTGTCAATTAGTATTACCAAAATATTGTATCCACCTATTTTATTAAGTTTACTTGGAGAATCTTCATCAAAAAATAAAATTTTATCCACAGTCCTATTAAACTCCCCAAAGCTGAATAGCCTAATATGAAGGTTGGTTTTCTAAGATAAGCTACTAACATGAGCAGCACAAAATGTGCTTAATAAGTCTTTATCAATTGCATAAAGAGATGTGATGCAACCTCCTTGAGTTTTCAAAAGTGCAATCATGTACAAATGAAGAGTAAAATAAGTATAATCCCGAACCCTTTTGCAGCACATTTGGAAATTGGAATAACAAAATCATATGAAATTGAATTTCTAATCAATCATATGAACTTGAATTTCTAATTGATCCTGTCGACAAGCGAAGATCAGTTCTCACTCGGATGACTCGGTCTAACCAAGACGACCCGGTCTGCGATAGCTCGGGGGTCTGACCCGGGCTCAAGTAGTGGTCCGACTCAGGTCACTCGGCTCGGACCAAAAAGAGGCTCACAATATGGTGGTGTGGTTGCAAAATGGCAGCGATCCTTTCTACAGAGCCATATGGGGGGTTTATATAGGGGAGAGGTAAATCTCTGCTGTGTCAGGGCTGGTAAATCTCATTAAGGGAGGATCAGTTGACAGATTGTGATAGTGACAGCCGTATTAATGTTGTGAGACTGCCACAGCCGCCTGACACCCTGCCTAATCTGTCTCTTCTGTCCCCCATTGACTCTTGGCGGCTCTGTCAGGCAATGATTATGCCGGGGGGGTTGTCCTCTGACTATTTGATAGGAACGGCCTATAATTGTTCGGCCATCCTAGCGTGATCGCGAGTGCCTGACTCCGAGGTCCGACCCCGAGTGTCCCGACCTCGAGTGTCCGACCCCGAGTGTCCCGACCTCGGGTGACCGACCCCGAGTGCCAGACCTCGGGTGACCCTTGGCCCGGCCTATTTACTACAAGTTCAGAGCGGCAATCGAACCCGACCGAGCCCCTGAGCCCTCTAAGAAATCATTCACCCGGATCACAAGCCTTCCTCTCAAGTCTAGTCGAAGGAGGAGTTCAGTCCGACTGACTAGGCTCCCTGCTCGGTCGGCTCACCTCTTTTTCGTCTTCCCGCGCGTCACATCGTACGGTTAATCTTCTTCTTTAAATGTCGTATCCTCCATCAAATCCCCATTAATGCAAGGCCACGTGTCATTTCTCGACTGGAGGTCTCTAGTAACGAAGCGTCACTGGCATGACTCTTGCGACGTGCGAGCGAAGCTTCGAGGTCTGGGAAATGGCAGAGATCGGACGGCGAGGAGTCCGCCCCGCCATTTTCCTTTTCTCCATCGGACGGTCCTCCTGGTTTTACCGGTGGTATAAATAGGCTTAACTCCTCATTTTACCCCTTTTTATCCCGACCTTTGCCTTCTCTCTGACTTTTGTCCGATCTCCGCCACCCGACCTTCTCGATTCCGGCGAACAGTGTTTTCGGCGAACTTCAATTTTAGGTACTCCTTTTCTTTTGCCGAGCCTTTGTTGTGCCTTTTCCGACTTCGTTTTGATGGCCGAATCGTCTGCGCCCCCCGAGCCATGGTATTTAACTACCCGTTCTTCATTAACCTTAGGTCAATTAGAAACCTTGCGTATAGATTACCTAATCCCCGAAGACCACGCAATGGCTCTTCCCGACCGTCGGGGTCGGCCACACGAACCCCCCTTAAGTTATTTCACCGTCTTCTCTGATCAACTGTTGGTCGGCCTGCGCTTTCCCCTACATCCCTTCTTTCGCGAGATCTGTCGCTACTTCCAGGTTTCCTTGTCTCAATTAGCTCCCAACTCGATCCGAATCTTGTGCGGCACCGTGATCATCTTCACTGCCCATAAAATCCCTTTGGAACCTCGGGTGTTTCACTACTTCTACTATCTCAAGAAACAAGAACCCGGGAATTTCTACTTCCAAGCTCGCATTAACTCGGCCTTCTTAGAGAAGGTCCCTTCATCTAATAAGGGCTGGAAATCTCACTTTTTCTATATCCAATCCATCCCCCGACCGAACTGACCTACTGCGTGGGTAGAGAACTTGCCCGATCACCCTCAACTGCCCAAGAATCTTCGTTCAGATCCGGGCTACCGGTCTGCCTTCTCCAAGCTCGGGGGAGCCCGATACCACGCGGGCAAGCTATTGATCGAGGGTATGCTGTATCTCTTCCGGCTGAGCCAAGTCCCGGCGGAGCTACCCGGCACCCTCGGTACGTCTCTATTCGATTTGTAAATTTGTAATGCTAACTAAAACTTTTTCCTTTGTGCAGCCGAAGTCATGTATAGCGCTAGGGTTGATGCCGTATTGGAGCGGGAGCAAGCAGCCATGGATGCTCTGGCTGCCCAGCTAGCGGCTGCTCGGGCGGTACCACCAGTAAACATTGCATCAGATCCCGAGCCGCCGGAAACTGCGGCAAACGACCCAGGAGAGAGTCTCCCGATCGGGGATTTGGGAGCGACGACATGGGTAGCGGGTGAGGGGACATCCACCCAGGCAGAGGAAGAAGAAGAGGAAACGGACCAGGCAGCTTCTACTAGCTTGGTCCGAAAGCGTCGCCGACTAGTCCTTCGCTTGAGTACGCCTTCGCCTCTAACACCGACCTCGGGGGATTAGGTTGCAGCACCTTCTCGACCTGATCGAGCCATGACCAGCCCTCGAGTCCCGGCCCCGGGCTCAACTCCTGTTCCAGCTGTTCCCCGACCTGACACTTGTGGTCCGACCCAGACAACACCCCGCTCGGCAGCCCGACCTCCTACCTCCATAACAGTACCACCCGGTGCATCAACCTCGGGGACCGCGCCGCGTCCTCAGGCCCCTCCGACAGGCACCGCAAACATTGACGCCGTAGAAGCCCTTCTGTCCATGCATTCCCCTCCAAGGTCAGCTGTGGATGTTCAAGTGCCCTCGGCAACTATTCTAACTCCGACAGTCAGCCTCAGCCACTTAATCTGCATGGCATGTTGGTCTCGGGCTGGGAGGAAGGATGGACGGCGTCCTTCGCGATGGATCCTGTCAGCTTGGCCGACCACTTCTTCATGGGCATGACTCAGGTACCTTCTCCCATCATTCGGCTGTTTATGCTTACCCTTACGCCCTTCATGCCATTTTGCAGCAATGGGCACTGAGTCATGCAGTTAGCCAAGCGCTGGTCACCAACACCCGGGAGCGCCGGGCGGCCGAAAGAAGAGTAAGAGACCTGGAGGCTAAGGTGGCGTAGTGCACCCTTCCTCCGGGCGACGAGGGGCTAGACAAGCTTCGTTCAGAAATAACTGTGCTGAGGTCTCATATATCAGAGTTGGAGGTCCGCTCGAAAGAAGAGCAACGGTTGATGGCCCAGTCTGCTGTGGAGTCGGAGCGCCTATCTAACCGGGTGGCTCATTTAGAGGGCGAGAATAGGATCCTCAAGACCCGGTACCTCCGAGCCCATTCTGACCTGGCCAAGAAAACAACAGACGCCAAGGGGTTTCAACGAAAATTGAAGGAGTCGGATGCTGCTCATTACCAGACTCAACTCGCTCTGAAGAACAAAGAGACGGAGCTGGCCGCCCAACAAGAGGCCTTTCAAGGTTTGGAATCTCAACTAGTGAACAAGGAGGCACAGCTGACTGCTCGGGAGACCACCATCCAGGGGAAGGATACCGAGCTCGCTCGGAAGGATACTGAGCTTACTCGGCTCAAGAAGGAGTTGGAGGACTATAAGTCGGGCGAGTCCGTCCGGATTGAAGCAGCCCGACTGGCCTACATTCAGTCAGACCCCTTCTTGGACCAAGTGGCTGAACGGACCGGTGGCATGATCCTGTACGGCGTAAAGGGCACCATTCAGCAGCTGACTGAAGCTGGCCACCTTCCCGCAAACCTTCCCCCCAATGCAGTGAGGCCGATGCAGATCAAAGCGTCCATTCCCGAAGACGCCTTCCCCCCGTTTTCTTACGTTACGTTTTCTCCTTCTATTGTTTTGCAGTGACTTGGCCGTTGGGCCTTAGAAAACTTGTGATGTTCTGTGATGTTTTAGGTTGACTTGGCCCTTAGGGCTTAATTTTGCAATGGCCCCGGGCCTTTTCTTAGCTACCTTAACTGGTTATGCCCCTGCTTCGCAGGCTTTAACCTCGCATTTGCTCGTTTACTATGCTTAAGAATTTTGTTCAGTATCGTCCACTCAGTGTGTCCGACCTATTCCGCAAGGGCCGACATCTGAACCGCACCGCGACTTTTCATTAAGCGTTGACCGTTCAGGACGTTCATACCGTTCCTCTTAGTTCGATTTCATAAGCCAAGCAGAAAATTTTTCTAAGTGTCAGACGCTCAGTGTATTTGAGCTCTCGGTCACTCAGTTAGGCAGTTACCCGGGTTCGGGCATATTGTTTAGTCGGGTTGATACCCTGACTTGGCGTTCTATCTTGTTTTCAACGAGTTAACCTTATCGGCGAAGCCGAGTTAGCTTGTGTGCCTTGGCTCGACTAGTTCAGCTTTATCAAGCTGACCTACTATCCTTTTTGTCTCTCAGAACGTGGGGAGCCACGTCCTGGCAGTGAAGATCACAGAAATGTGTTAATTCGTATTTCTCTTAAGCAAGAGTCTGGACACCGTCCGACTTACCCTGACCGAACGTGGATCGCCACGCCCGACCGGGCCCGACCGAACGTGGAATGCCACGCCCGATCGGCGCCGAGTCCGGTGGGTGCGTGAGAGCAAGCCCACTTATAACTTGCTGTAATTGTCTTTTGGAGAGTCAGAGTTTTTGTCATCGTTTTTTCTGAGTACAGTTACAAGAATCATTTCTCTCCACTCTCCTCACGGTACAATCTTAGGTGCACTGCACTCCAGGGTCTTCCGAGCCGTTTTCCCTGAGCGTCTTGTAGATAGTAAGCTCCTGATCCCAGCGCTTCGACTACCAGGAAAGGGCCACTCCATTGGGGCTCCAGCTTGCCTACTTCCCCAACGGGCTTGATTCTTTTCCATACCTTGTCTCCTACTTGGAAACTGTGGGGTATAACCTTCTGGTTGTATTGGCGTCGCATTCGTTGCTGGTAGGCGATCATGCGTACTACAGCCTTGGCTCGGACCTCCTCAATCAGATCTAGCTCCGCCCGTCTTTTCTCCGCATTGTCTTCCTCGTACAGATGTCTTCTGTCAGATTCACAGTCGACCTCCATGGGTACCACAGCTTCACTACCGTGTACTAACTGGAAGGGTGTGCACCCTGACCCTTCTTTAGGAGTGGTCCGGAGAGCCTACAGAATGTCGGGTAGCTCGTCCACCCAGGACCCCCCGACCTAGTCCAACTTGGCTCTGAGTCCCTTCAGAATCTCTCTGTTAGCTACCTCGGTCTGACCATTACTTTGGGGGTATGCCACTGAGGTGAAGGCCTGTTTGATTCCAAACTCCTTGCACCACTCTCTTATTATCCGACCTTGAAATTGCCGACCATTATCCGACACCAGCTTGTGCGGTATGCCATATCGGCATAAGATATTCTGCCACAGGAACTTCACTGCTTGTTCAGTAATCCGGGCTAAGGCCTCTGCCTCAATCCACTTAGAGAAATAATCCACTGCCACTAGCAAGAACTTCTGACCGGCTGCCCTGGGGAACAGTCCTACTATGTCCATGCCCCACTGGTCGAAGGGACAGGACACAGTGGAAGCTCTCAGCATCTCGACAGGTCGGTGCGATAAATTCTGGTACTTCTGACAAGAAAGGCAGGAAAGGGCCAATCTCTCAGCATCCTTCTGGAGGGTCGGCCAGAAGTAACCTGCTAGTAAAACCTTCCGAGCCATGGACCGACCTCCTGAGTGGTTTCCGCAGGACCCCAGGTGTACTTCTCGTAGCACATAATCTGCATCTTCTTCTCCCAGGCATCTGAGCAGCGGTCGGGAGAAGGCTCGCTTGTACAGCGCGTCTCCTATCAGAGTAAACCTGGCCGCCCTTATCTTGAATATCCTGGCTTGCTCCGAGCTGACCGGAAGAGTCCCTTCCTTCAGATAGGTTATGAATGAGGCTCGCCAGTCTCCTTGTATTTCCATTTATGTTTCTCTCTCCACCTGGGCTACCAGCATGACTTGAGGTGACGGTTTGCGGAAGACCCAGGGATGGACCGAACTGGCTAACCTAGCTAGTTCGTCAGCCTTGGCATTATCCCCCCGAGGGATCTGTAAAATCTGGACTTCTTGAAACTCTGCTTGTAATTGCTTGTAAGCCTCCACATAAGCTTGTAACTTTTCATCGTTGACCTCGAACTACCCGGTCACCTGCCGAGCCACCAGCTGGGAGTCCGAGTGCAGGATGACCCGAGTAGCACCCACATGTTTGGCCGCTTGCAGACCCGCCAAGAGGGCTTCATACTCCGCCTGATTGTTAGTAGTTGGATATTCTAGGCGTACAGCCAAGTGTAGTGAGCTTCCGTCAGGGGAGACCAACAAGACTCCCACGCCACTCCCTGCCCGAGTGGCTGACCCATCTACATAGATCTTCCATATTCCTTCTTCTTCCTCTGCATGGAGCTCACTTAGGAAATCCGCCAAGGCCTGAGCTTTGATCGCAGTTCTGGGTTGGTATTGAATATCATATTCGCTCAGCTCAGTTGTCCATTTAACCATCCAACCTGAGATTTCAAGGTTGATCAACACCTTCCCAAGTGTGCTATTGGTCAGCACTCGGATAGGATGAGCCAAAAAGTATAGTCGCAGTCACCGAGCCATCAACACAAGGACATAAGCTAATTTCTCGAGTGTAGTATACTGACACTCGGCCTCCTTAAGTAAGTGCCCAAAGAAATAGACCGGTTGCTGCTCGATCTCCTTCTGGGTTACAAGCACAGCACTCACAGCTCCCTCAGTAGCAGATAAATAAACATACAATGGTTCCCCTTCCTCAGGTTTAGCTAATACTGGCAGACTGATCAAGTAGGTCTTCAATTCTTCGAAGGCCTGGTCACATTCAGCATTTCATTGGAACTTGGTGGCCTTACGCAGAATCTTGAAGAACGGTAGACTTCTATCGGCTGACCTGGAGATGAATCGGGACAAGGCAGTAATTCTTCCCGTCAAGCGCTGGACCTCTTTTAGGTTTCTGGGGGAAGGCATGTCCAACAGAGCTTTCACTTTGCCTGGATTAGCCTCTATTCCCCGTTCGGTCAGGATGTACCCGAGGAATTTACCACTCTTAGCTCCGAACAGGCATTTGGCTGGGTTAAGCTTGAGGCCATACCTCCTGAGAGTGCAGCAGGTCTCTTGCACATCTGCTATCAGGTCGGCGGCTCGGAGAGACTTGATGAGGTTGTCATCCACATACACTTCCATGTTTTTCCCGAGCTGCTCCTTGAAGACCTTGTTCATCAGCCTCTGATAGGTCGCCCCAGCATTCTTGAGTCCGAAGGGCATAACAGTGTAGCAATAAGTACCCTCCGCTGTGACAAAGCTAACCTTCTCTTGGTCATCCAGGCATAACGGGACTTGGTGGTACCCTTGATAGGCATCCAGCATGCAGATAAGCTCGCTCCCCGCGATGGAGTCTACCATCTGGTCTATTCGAGGAAGCGGGTAGCAATCCTTTGGGCAAGCTTTGTTGAGATCCCTGAAATTAATGCAGACCCTCCACTTGTCGCCCGGCTTCGAGACCAGCACCACATTGGCCAGCCAGGCAGGAAATTGCACTTCTCGGATGTGTCCTGCTTTCAACAACCTTTCTACTTCGGCCTGGATGATCTTATTCTGCTCAGGACTGAAGTCTCTCTTTCTTTGCTTCACGGGTCGGGCGTCCGGGTAGACATGAAGCTTGTGCTCCATGACCTCGGGCCTGACCCCTTTCAAATCTTGCTGGGACCAGGCAANGAAGTTTCATCTTTACTTCTTAAAAGAAAGACATAACAGAACCTCATGCAATTATCAATAAAAGTAATAAAATACTTTTTACCTCCTCTAGTTTGCACAAACATTAAGTCACATAGATCACTATGTATCAATTCTAGGAGAGTCGTTGACCTTTCGACCGAATGAAAAGGTAGTCTCATCATCTTTGCTTCCACACACACTTCACATTTGTGTGTTTCGTCAACATTGACGTTTGGTAATAAATTTAATTTGACGAGATGTTTCAGAGTATTATTATAAACATATCCAAGTCGATCATGCCATAAATTAAAACACTCAACAACGTAGCTGGAAATTTTTATTTTATTACCCTCAAATTCACAGTGTACATTCATTAACAACCATTTTGAACAGACTCTGTTTTAAGTATCTCTTACCTACGAAGACACCATTCTTCGTAAGTACAAAGTTGCTTAACTGGAACACTAGTCTAAAGTCGGCTTTGACAAGTGTCGATCTAGAAACTAGGCTCTTCCTGATGTCGGGAATGTGGAGCATATCAATGATTGTTAACTCCTCCCAGACATCATCTTCAGGGCAACTTTCTCGAGTCTGACAATCGGCGATGTAGTGGAATTGCCCATATAAAGCTTTCTTTCACTTATCGGAGTATAATTGAAGAACATCATCTTATCAGGATAGATATGACGTGTTGCTCTAGTATCGATCCACCACTGCTTCAGGTTGTCCACCACCGTGTTGGCTTCAAACACGACTACAATGAGATCCAGTTCCATCTCATCAGAAGTTGAGACCTGGTTCGCAATATCCTTCTGACACTTGGTTGGTTTCTTCGGGCGTCTATAATCCTTGGACATATGTCATGGCTTTTCGTAGTTGTAGCACAAACCCTTGAATTTCTCGTCTTGAGCCTTCTTTTTGGATTGCTTCAGCTTCTTGGTGTTCGGCTCAACCAGGTTGGACATCTCGTCGGCAACCCGCTTCGTTCCTCTGGAATTGGATAGCTCTCGATTGTCCTCCTCTATTCGTAGCCTCAGGATTAGGTCTTCGAGTCTAATCTCCTTTTGCTTATGCTTGAGGTAATTTTTGAAATCCTTCCACGACGGAGGGAGTTTCTCGATTATCGCGGCTACTTTAAACGACTTGTTCAGCTTCATGCCTTCGGCATCTAGAACATGCAGTATCAATTGCATGTCTTGGACTTGAGATGTCACACTCTTGGAATTCACTATCTTGAAATCCAGAAACCGACCGACGATGAATTTCTTCAATCCGGCGTATTCGATTTTGTATTTCTTTTTTAGTGATTCCCATAGAGATTTTGCCGTCTCCATCGCATTATACATGTTATACAACGTGTTGTCCAATGCTTTGAGAATGTAGTTGTGCCACAAGAAATCTCCATGCGACCACGCATCACATGCAACCTTACTGTTGGAATCACCTTCCGTAGTGGCTGGTGGGTCTTCACGTACAAACCGTACTAGGTTTAGCGTTGTCAGATAGAATAGCATCTTCTCTTATCATCGTTTAAAGTCTACTCCGTTGAACTTTTCCGGCTTCTCTTCACATGGAACGGTAGTCGGAACGTCGTTGATTAAGGTCATATCAGTTTACATAATATTGTTTTACGATTGTGAGTTGGCTGGGTTGCTGTCGGGGAGGATGCAAACTGATATGATATCGTCAAGGCTAGTATTCGATACTATCTCCGTAAAATAATATTGCTCCGCTACATGTGCTCACGGATAGCAGCAATTCATTTCCCAAGATACAACGACGATATCTCGAAATAGGAGCACTTCAAATTTTGAAACCAGCGAATTTTCTTGTAGGTTTTTTGGACTCTGGATGCAGAAGATGACATGTATGTTTTTTGAACTTTGGATGATTGAATGAATGATTCCAGCATCCAGTGAACCTTCTCAGCTGCCAGATCTGGATCATTGTAACCCTTCATATCCCTTTTTGTTCTCAGCCGCCAGATTCAATCTGACGCTTCAGATCAAGTCTCATCATCAACAGTCAGATCGCGATTATTCGTGATCAACGCTCTAGATCGCGTCACTTGTGATCCAACACCCCTCTTCGATCTAAGATTGTCATTCGTTCGCCCAGTTAGCAGTCTAGTCATCTCTCTCTACCCACCCTAATGTCACATAAGCACTGCCACAACATATCTCTCTTTGCGCACCCTAATGCCACATAAGCATTGCCACGTCATATGACATGTCACTCGAATATCACATCATTTGGAGTATAAATTTAAGCCCCTCACGATGATGCATATGTGCGAAGTACAAAGTGCGCCAACAAAATGCCCATTGCACACGTGACAGGCTCACAAGTGTGAATACCTACTTGCCTGTAAGAAGAAAATACCTGTATTTTTTTTAACTCCATTAACACAGAAACACATATAAGAAAGCAAGCACCTTTAGAATTTTCATATGTAGGACTATTCCCTATTTATTTCCTTCTATGTTAATTTTGGATTGACTTTAAACACTTAATTTCTCATTCACCCGTAATCGATTTTGAGCAAATTAATAGTCTAGATTCATCTACGCGAAACGTACATTTCGAATTTGAAGTCAATTCTAACTTTCATCGATTGATGACACATTAATTTTTTCTTACAAAATCGTATATAATCTTTTTAAGACTCAAATATCCAACAATTATTAGTAAAATTTAGTAAAATTCCAGCACTGAGATGTCTACTAGGTTTTGTGTAAGTGTTTAGAAAAATTCGTTTATTGCTGTGGAGAAGTGTTGAAACTAAGGAAGCTAAAAAGTTGACAATTCTAGGATAAACACTTCCTCCTGTTACTTTCTTGGATACATTCTATATAACAAGTTCATCAGGTAACAGACGAATCTGGAATAACCGATCTGACCTCACGAAAATTTCTCATCGATCACCAAGATAAATCAAGAAGCGCTCGCAATGGACGGTCTAAAAGCTCAGCGTCTCAAGGTTCGCGTCCTATTTAGAGTAAAAATTCCTATATAGAACATACATCACTACAAATATTAGAATCCAAATAAGTTACTTTAATCAGCTTAAACTTGGAAATTCAAGGAATCACTAGGAATTTTGCACACCAATCCTAAGCAGCATAATCTTAAATCAGAAATTACAAGTTGTTAATGAATCCTCCTTGCTGTATGAGCTTAAATCTACATCAACGATGCATAGATGAAATGAATTTAAATGGTTGACAGCTAAAAGATCATCTAATCATTCAGAAGGCGAAGATACAGGGCATGCTTCAACTTGTACCGGTGCAATATAGTCTCTCAAGGTTCGCCGATATAGTTTCTCAAGCTCCACCAATATAGTTTGCATGTGTGGTCGATTAGAGCCTGCAAAGTCAACACACAATTGACATAGTTTCGCTAAACTAAAAGCATGCTTCAATTGATATCGGTTGCCAAGTTTTGGATCCATAAATGCACGCAACTTTCTCTCAGCAGTTATGTAGCGAGGAGCGTACGAGAGCAAGGATTGTTGACCACTTGGTCGGCTACGATCAAACACCTTCAGACCAGAAAGCAGTTGAAGCATTATGATCCCAAATGCATACACATCAGCTTTTGCATCCAGATGACCTGATCAAGAAGATTATAAATATACATGTACAATAAGTAGGAAAAAAAGTTTAGGTACTCAACAAACTAGGCGATATTATCACATAATTCTAGTTGAATAATTAATACCCCAAAGGTGTTCACTTATATAAAGGATGTTTTCATGTGTACACTGAAGGATCAATATAAGCAATAGGATAAGAAGGTATTACTTTGAAGATTTTATTAATCAAGCTGAAGAGTGTTATCAATCAATTAGCTACACAGTTTTATCTTCCGAAAAAAGAAGATTGTAAAATAACATAACGAACCAGTCATAGCATACTGGGGGTCTACATATCCAGCCGTGCCCATGAGTTGAGTTGACACCCTAGTTGCTCCATCGGTTGGGCCTTCCCTCGAACACCCCAAGCCAGAAAGCTTTACATTGAACTCCTAGGTAGAAAAATGAAAACATCTTATTTGTGCCACCTTTTTCCAAGAAGTAATTAGCCGGGTTGAAGGAGGCTAAGGTTTACACACCTGGTCAAGAAGGATGATGGACGGTTTGATGACGCGATGAATGATGTTGTTCTCTGGTGTGTGCAGAAATGCAAGAGCTCTAGCAGCACCAGTTGCTATTTTAATCCTTTGCTCCCACGAGAGTGGTTTATCACCTGTCAAAACATACAATACTATCATTTTACTTTCCATATTGCCTCTAATTCCTCACGACTATAGGGCCATTATGCCAAGAAAATCAATATACATTCTTGCATAAAATCTAAGATTTATTGTGGCATTACCGAAGGTTTAGACAAAAAAGAAGTTTTCTTTCCCTTAGTCCTTCCACTTGGACATTACAAGTGTGCGTGTATGCCCCGTCATTTCTAAATACATAAAAAAGGCATATACCTTAGGAGTAATGCCAATTAAAACATTTCAAAGTTCATTGGGTATTATAATTTAGAATAATGATTGGGAGAGTGAAAATGGAAGAGTGAAAACCATAATGAATGACGTGGCATCTTGCATGCACGATCTCCGACGGGTTCACCGTGCCCCCCAGGATATAGTTTGATTCGGGACGGCGACCGAAGGCAGCTGATAGTGTCCAAGCGATAATCGGACATGTGCATGTAAAGTGTCACGTCATGTCACGTCATGCCACATCATTCACTATGGTTTTCACTCTCCCTATCATTGCTCTTATATTTAATAGGAGGATGAAGAGGACCTACCATTGACTTTCCAAAATCATGCATCAAAAATCCACTTCCACATTAGGATAGTGATCCCCTTTCAGGTCAGCAATCTAACCTACATGGCTCCACTGCACGTGAGCGGATCCACCCCATGTGGCTCAGTTGCAGTTCTCGACTCAGCTCAGTCCTGAGCCTCATATACGACTTGGCGCCCCTAGTCACCCATATAGCTCGGCATCCAGAATTCCTCATGCAACTCAGCCACCCAAGTCCTTCCTATAACTTCACCTCCAGAATTACCCATGCGAGTCAGTATCGAGCCCCTAAAGTACTCTACTTGGGGTTGTTCTCGAGCTCCATACTTATGTCTCCCCTCCAAACATTATGGATTCGCCGAGTCCCCCATGTTGGGTCCGACATCTTTATAAACCGTAGGGATGAGCCATAACCGGGCATGATCTTCATAGGAATGGGTCATGGTCATAGTGGACATGGACCTCATAGCCATAAGCCGTGGAGGAGCTGGCAATTTTGACTCAGGTAGACCTTATTGTTAGAGCTTATATTTTACTCTTGTCCTTTCTTTATATCTGCTTGAGTTGATTTTTACTTTGCAAAAGAAAGATATTTTTCAAGTCAATTAATGGAAATATTTTAATTAGTATACACTTATATTTGAAAGTAATAAGAAACCGTATTGGCATAACATAAGAAGGTATAAAAAATTGTATTGTTTTTGATAAGGACTGCAATGCTTGATATTTTAAACCTTAGCTAACTTCCTCTTGGACTCGAGTGATATATCTTGAGGAACCATCAAAGAAAAAAAATCAAACATAAGAAAGTTCAACATCACCAAACATAACAACATTATAATATTATCCTTCTTTTTGTCAATTAGTATTACCAAAATATTGTATCCACCTATTTTATTAAGTTTACTTGGAGATTCTTCATCAAAAAAAAAAAAAATTATCCACACGTCCTATTAAACTCCCCAAAGCTGAATAGCCTAATATGAAGGTTGGTTTTCTAAGATAAGCTACTAACATGAGCAGCACAAAATGTGCTTAAAAAGTCTATCAATTGCATAAAGAGATGTGATGCAACCTCCTTAGTTGAGTTTTCAAAAGTGCAATCATGTACAAATGAAAAGAGTAAAATAAGTATAATCCCGAACCCTTTTGCAACACATTTGGAAATTGGAATAACAAAATCATATGAAATTGAAGTTCTAATCAATCATATGAACTTGAATTTCTAATCATAACAAGTGGAAATTAGAATACTATACCTTACAAAAGTTAAGGATTTGAAAATATGATCAAATGTTTATTAAATTTGTGTTGAGAAGACATGAGAATTATATGACAAACAAATTCTATTATATAATCTGTACATCCCTACTCCCTATGATCCAAACCTTGAAAAATGAATTTTTGTCATTTTTACACGAAACTATATCTATGAATTGGAGTATGATTCTTATATATTCATTTATAAAATGGAATTAAATTTTTTTCACATAGGGACTTGGTCTCATGTAAGTCAGAAAAATAAATTTGATTGAGCACGGAAAAGTAAATACAACTCATTGATCCTATTTTATATATTGGCCAAACATTACCATGACCAGTCCCAGTACAAGTTTTGAACTAGGGGTGTAATTGAACCGAGCTGACTCGAATAGTAAGAGACTCAAGTTCGGGCTCGGTTCGTTATTTTTAGGCTTAAGCTCGGGCTCAAGTTCGATTTGAACTTTAGTTCTTAAGCTCGAGTTCAGCTCGTAATAAAATTAAATAGCTCGAGTTCGGCTCGAAAAAAGCTCGTTTAAAAATTAAACGAGCTTAATTCGAGCTCGTTTAAAATAAATAATTATATTAATTAATAATTTATTATTTATGTGATATTTAATTATATATGTATATATAATAAGATAAACGAGCCTTTTAACGAACATGTTCACGAGTCTCTTAACGAACTCGTTCGTGAGTATCCAAACAAACATGCTCGTGAGCTCACGAACCGAAAACTGTTAAGCTCAAGCTTGGCTCGATAATGTTTTCGAGCTCAAAATCGAGCTTGAGCTCGGCTCATTAACTTAATCGAATGAACTCGAACGAACTATTTTTTGAACCGAGACTCGAATAGCTTGCGAGCGGCTTAGCTCGTTTACACCCCTATAATTTGAACCCCATTTTGTGAATCAAAGCCTGACAAAACCTATTCTTTGGAGTATCCAAGTTTTTTGTCCCTTCAAAAATCAGCCTATCCTTTGGAAAATCCAACTTCTCTAATCCATCCCAAGAAACTCTTTCATAATTCAGTCCTGGGAAAGGGTTTAAGGAAAAATTCTAATAGGAGACATGTCTTACCAAATAGATCCTCTTGAAAAGGCGCAAAAACTCAAACCAAGAGTCGTAGGCACTACCATTAACTACTTGTCTAAATAACTAGATACTGGCAACAGATCATAGCAATATATAGCAAGTTGCATCTTAATAATTTAGTCTTATGCAGTAATCGCAAACAAAAGAGCACTAGATTTGAAATAATACTCACGTCCATTAAGAAATTGATCCAAGTCTCCATTATTCATAAACTCATAGACAAGCATAATCTCATCTTCTTCATTACAAAAGCCCAAGAGCTCAATAAGATTAGGATGTCTCATCTTGCATAGAACATTCATCTCATTCTGTGCAAAAGAAGAAAGACAACAGTCCGATATTTAGTCTCACTATTTCTTAAGCACACATCAAACAATTGTAATAATATGAATGACCATAATTCTAATTTAATAAAAGAACAAGGACAATTTTTCTATTGATTTTCCTTAGAGCATATGATACATCAACCAGGCTCCTCTTAATCCATCAAGGATCAGTTATAAGTAACAAATGCAGAAAAGTCATTAGGCAAAAATGTGATAATTATTATCATGCTGAGATTGCATACAAACTTCTGGTAAACCCTCAGCACTGGACTGTACGATGCAAAATCACAATAGCCATAAAGAAAAGAGTAATGATACGCACAGTGAAAGTGAATACCTCAGTGAAAATTTTGACCGTCAATCGACGGCACGTCCGACGTCCGATCATCGATCGGACACTACCGGCGGCCTTCGGTCGTCGCCCCTAACCAAACTATACCCTGGGGGGCACGGTGAACCCGTCAGGGATCGCCACAATTGCGATCTCACATCATTGACCGTCGATTTCGATGGGTTCACCGTTGCCGGCGATCCTGACCAGTTCACCGTCCTCCCAAAGTATAGTTTGATTCAGGACGGCAATCAGAGGCCGCCGGTGGTGTCCGATCGACGTTCGAACATGTACACATTAACTGTACGTCATTCACTATAATTTTCACTCTCTCAAATTCACTCTTCAAATCATTTCCCTAAAGAAAAATAGTGAGCAAACTATAATAGTCAGAATTGCATAGGTAATCACCTCCCACTCCTGTAAACCGTCGGCATAAGATTCCCATTTCTTAATGGCGACAGGAATATTATCCACTATGCCTCTGTACACAACGGTGAATTCTCCTCTCCCAATAATGTTCTCTTCTGCAAAGTGATTTGTGGCCGCCCACAATTTGTTGAACCTGAAGATCCGGAGTTGTCCTTCCTGTGTGACTGCAGCCTGTTCAGATGCATCGCTTATTTGATATTTGAGACTTTTTCTAGATTTGAAGATTCGATAGAAGGCATCTTTGACCCCATGCTTTCTATTTGTTTCCTTCCCTGATTGTCCTGAGGAAACAATTAGTGTCAATGTGCTAAATTAATTTAGTCAAACATCATAGTGGTATATTATAACATAGAACTAAATCACTGGATAAGATTTATACAGTTAATCATAAACATTTGAGACAAAGATATCATTGTTTTAAAAATTAGATAACTAATTGTGAGAAATAAATTTTGTATATGGCATGTGTATTTAGTAGTAGTAGTTTCAACCTCTAATTTATTCTACTAATATTAATTACTCAATACTTTTTATCCTCTTTCAATACTTTCTATCCTCTCCTCATTAAGTTTGGGAGAGAATAAGCTCAAAAGTAAGAAGTCAATCTATCTTGAGATATGTGTTGAAGCGTCCAAGTGTATCCACAAGATCAAGATAAGGTTTAAAATCTCAAGTGTCATGCCAGAGTTTCAGTGGCCAACTAAAATGGTACAGTTTTGGTATAATACCTTATCATGTTGACATGATTTTGAGACTTTATATAATTCAGAGTATAAGCATATATAAATAAAAATTTTATTTACATAAACATTTAAGAGTAATAGATATAATAAATTTATAACTACATGATCAAATAATATTTAACATAATATTTTTCCTATGATTTTTTTTCTTAATGTATCATATACTGTTCATGTTTTAAGCAAGTTTCCCAGTGCATGAATTTTAAGGAGATAATCTTTCTTGATTGTTTCACATGATAGATTTTAATTCATCATTTGAAAAGCAATAGATTTTTTTTTTCATATACTTGTTCAATACCACAATTTCCTTCTTGAATTCATTTATCATATTTCATTCAAGGATATGGGTTAATCTAAGACCTGGATATTCTAAAGGCACAAATACGAAATAGGTCAAGATCCATACACGTGGACCCAAGAGGATCCAACACTAAAACCATGAGGTCTATGGCCATTAGAACCACGACCACAACTCTCCATTATATTATATCCTATTAAATATTTTTAAAGTATTAATAATTATTTAATGACAAAAAGTAATTGTTTAATAAAAAAATGCATTAATAAAAATTTCAAATTAAAGCTTACATCAGTGCAAAGAAATGCATTGTCAGAGTGGTGATATGCTTACAATGTTGTCATCACCACCGTATGGAATTATAAAGATTAAGGAGAGAGATTATTATAAAATAAATAATAAAATAATAAAGTTATAGAGATTAGTGAGAATATTAGAGTGAATGTAAGTTTAGCAAATGAGAGATTCGAGAGTGACTTGAGAGTATGATGAGTTGAGTGTATGAAAATCAGAGTTGTTTGTATAAAGGATGAGGGGTGGGATTGAGAATATTTATAGGAAAATTTTACGAATTTTTCAAAGTTAATTTGGTAATTTTAAGTAAAAGTTAACCCAAATACACCAAGATTCTAGCCATTTAATTTGCCCAAAACTGAATTGAGCCGACCCAACACGTGGGTCGTGCCTTACCTACAAGTCAAGCTACCCTCCTGCCCCAACTCGTAATCAGATTGGGTTCATTCTGGTCCAATTTCCACTCCTACACGGCTCAACACCTTAATTCTGTTAAAAATTAATTTTGAGAATTAATGAATATGCATGCTGAGAATTAAAGCATATGCATGCATTGAATGGTTTCAAGGACCTAGTAAATGATGATCAAATTAATTAAGCAATAACTAATGTCATTCTAGAACTATCTATATGTATTTATAAGATTGTAGTGGTTAGACCACAACATCCAGCCAATATGAGATAATTCATCAGATTTTGATACTGTTAAGTTGTTCTTGTTGTAAAATTTTCAATCATATTAAACCAAGACCCCGTACAAGACTTATATAACCTGTCAAACCCTCATGACACAAAAATAGAAAAAGACCTAACTACCCTCACAACACTCCCCCTCAAATTTAACATATATATCAAACATGTTTAACTTGCTAAGGGCAGAATTAAACACAGCTTGGGATGTAGCTTTTGTAAACATATCAGCAAGTTGGTCCTCGGATTTGACATAAGGCAAACATAGCTCTCCAGAATCAAGTCTCTCTCGAATAAAGTGTCGATCAATCTCGATGTGTTTGGTTCGATCAAGTTGAACTGGATTATTTGCAATATTGATTGCAGCTTTGTTGTCGCAATATAGCCTGAGAGGTAATTCAGCCTTTAATCTCATGTCTTCCAACAAGAAGCTCAACCACAACATTTCTGCAAGATCATGTGTCATGGCCCGATATTCTACTTCCGCACTGGACCGGGCACAAACATTTTGTTTCTTACTTCTCCAAGTTACCAAATTTCCTCCTAAAAAGGTACAATAGCCAGACGTAGATCTTCTATCATCTCTAGAACCAGCCCAATCAGCATCAGAATAACATTCCACTTTCAGATTACCACCTCCTTTAAACAGCAAGCCTTTACCCGGACATGACTTTAAATATCTTAAAATCCTGTCAACAACCTTCATGTGGATAGTTTTAGGAGCATGCATGTACTGGCTCACTACACTAACAACGTAGGTAATGTCAGGCCTAGTCATAGACAAATAGAGTAACTTTCCAACCAACCTTTGATACGTTCCCTTTACCAGATTGGTAAGATCTTCCCCATTAGAACTAGTAAGATCATGACTTACTTATATAGGTGTCGATGCTGGCCGACAACCCAACTTCCCTGTCTCCTTGAGCAAATACAACACATACTTTCTCTGACATATATAAATTCCCTCATGAGATCGAGCAACTTCAATACCAAGGAAGTGCCTCAATAGTCCAAGGTCTTTAATTTCAAACTCTGATATTAACTTGGACTTAAAAGTCTGGATTTCAATCTCATCATCTCCCGTAATTATCATATCATCAACGTAAACCAAAAGAATGATAATTCTGTCCTCTTTCCTTTTCACAAACAGTGTATGATCAGCATTCCATTGTTTAAAGCCAAACAATATCATGGCTTTGCAGAACCTATCAAACCATGCTCTGGGCGATTGTTTAAGTCCATACAAAGCTTTTATCAACCTGCAAACCTTCCCTTTTGTTTCGATTCCAGGAGGTGGTGACATGTAGACCTCTTCATAAAGGTTGTCATTCAAAAAGGCATTTTTCACATCTAGTTGAAATAGTGGTCAATCATACTGAGAAGCAAGAGAAAGAATCACTCTGACTGATTTGAGTTTTGCAACCGGAGCGAAGGTCTCCAAGTAATCCACCTCATATGTTTGAGTGAATCCCTTGGCAACGAGTCTGGCTTTATATCTGACCACTTCACCCTCTGAGTTATACTTGATAGCATAGACCCATTTAGAGCGAACCAAGTTCTTCCCCTTTGGAGGATCTACTAATTCCCAAGTACCATTCTTATTAAGAGCATCCACTGTTGATGCAGTCTGGCCCTGATTGTTGTTTTGGTGTTGACAACGATTTTAGTTTAGGAGGATGATTATGATATGGAAAATCCTAATCTGGGAGGTTAGGTGGATTATGATTAAGTCCTGGTCGAGGATTAGGCATGATTTGGAAAATCCTAACCTGAGAGGTTAGGTGTGATGATTATGATGATTATGATTAAGTCCTGATCGAGGATTAGGCATGATATGAAAATCCTAACCTGGAGGGTTAGGTGTGGAAAATCCTAGCCTGGAGGGCTAGGTGTTGGAAAATCCTGACCTGGAGGGTTAGGTGTGGAAAATCCTAACCTGGGAGGTTAGGTGTTGGAAAAGTCCTAATTTGGAAGGGTTGGGTGAAAAGTCCTAGCTTGGAGGGCTAGGTGAAAAGTCCTAACTTGGAGGGTTAGGTGCAAATTCCCATCCTGGAGGATTAGGTGAAAAAGTCCTGGCCTGGAGGGTCAGGTGCCTAGCTTGGAGGGCTAGGTTGGATGATGTTCTAACTCGGAAGAGTTGGGTGAAAAGTCCTAGCTTGGAGGGCTAGGTGAAAAGTCCTAGCTTGGAGGGCTAGGTGAAAAGTCCTAACTTGGAGGGTTAGGTGCAAATTCCCAACTTGGAGAGTTAGATGGAAAAATCCTTAGCTTGGAGGGCTAAGGTGGATGAATTCCTAGCTTGGAGGGCTAGGGTTGAGTCACTGGATCGGTCTGGTGACCGATCAGGGACATTGGCACGCTGCTCCTTAGTGGATCGGTCTGGTGACCGATCCAGCTATGTCTGATCGGACTGGTGACCGATCAGGGAGCGCACAGTGAGATTGGGAATCTACTGTGTGGCTCCTGATCGGACCGGTGACCGATCAGGGAGCAGGCTGCTTCCTTGCTGTCTTGCTCCTGATCGGTCTGGTGACCGATCAGGGAGCAAACGGTGAGTGAGTTCCCTTGCTGATCAAAGTCTTGGATCGGTCTGGTGACCGATCAGGGATCTTGGATTTGATTAAAAAATTACTGTTCATCTGCCCTGATCGATCTGGGTGACCGATCAGGATCCAATCTGATCGGTCTGGTGACCGATCAGGCTTCACCCTGATCGGTCTGGTGACCGATCAGGCGTGTATAGCTGCGAGAGCTGGGAATCCCAGCAAAGCAGTGGATCGATCTGGTGATCGATCCACACACCCTGGATCGGTCCGGTGACCGATCACTTTAATTCAAATTTCACTGTCAGACGCGGTCAGAGCGTCTGATCGTATCGGATTTGCTGATGTATGTGATATGCTGCGTGATCTTCTGCTCTAATGCTCTGATTGAGTTTCAGGTGACAGGGGAGGATTCAAACACTCAAGGAGAAGTCAAAGCGTGCTTTCCTTGGAGCAGGTTTGTCCCTTTTCACATCTCAGGTTGCAACGGCGAGCCGAAGACTGGGGCTGAGACTGGAGCTTGGCTGAGGAGCTCAGTGAGTCCAGAGATAGCTCAGTAGAGGCTGGCGTTGGCAGATGAGTAGCTGGGAGCTACAGAGATGTGGTCACTTGTCGCTTGGCGGAGAAACAAAAGGAAGCGCGAGAAGACGAGGCTGTAGAGCTTTCGAGCAAGCGATTCAGTTTGAAAAACTTCTTTGTGTTCTTGCGTTCTGCTGCTACAAGCTTGCTGTTCTTGAGTTCTTCAACCATTCTAAGCAAGCTATAGAGGAGCAATCATCATACTTGAGCGCTTGAAGGAGAAAACAAGAAGCTTGGAGTCCGACAGTGGGAAGACACGAAGCAGACAGGGGTCTGCGTGAGATCGCCACTGGGTGGAGCTCAGGGAAGCTTGCTGTGTTTTGTCCTTGCTAAGAGTTTGAGTAAGATCCTTCTTGTTGTTGTTTCATTGTGCTCATTATATATCATTGTGTGAAACACGCTGTGGAGAGGTTTCTCCACCGAGAAGGAGGTTGCTTCATATCCGGTGTTGACCGGGGCTTGATCTGCCGACGATCAAGGGATCGCCCACCTCAAGGGCACGCCAAGGAGTAGGGGCAAGTTATCCCCGAACCTTGTAAACCCTCCTTGTTAGCGATCTTGCTAGTTGTGTTTGTTTCGCTCTCGTCTAGTTTTTCTGCATACTCTATTTTCCACTCTTTCCACTGTGCTACTGATATTTGAGTTGCAGAAATCGTGATAAGTTTTCAAGGGGCAAGCGATTGTCTATATTCACCCCCCCCTCTATAGCCATCTCGTTCCCAACAAGTGGTATCAGAGCAAGGGGCTCTATACACGGCTTAACAACCGAGAGTTTTCAACAAGATGGCTTTGAGAGAAGGTTTCTCCACCACCCGACCTCCATTCTTTGATGGCGCCGACTTCCAATATTGGAGATCAAAAATGGAATACTATTTGAAGATGGATATCCATACGTGGTTCGCGGTGAAGGAAGGATTCATCCCTCCTAAGGATGATGAAGGTAAGGAACTCGAATCTTCGCGGTGGACTGTCGAACAAACAAAGAAAAGTGAAGCCGACGCTAAGGCGGTTGTCACTCTACAATGCGGCATGAACAAAGACCAACTCATCAAGGTTGGTCCCTTCACGAGTGCAAAAGATTTGTGGAACAAACTCATAGAGCTCCATGAAGGCACCCGAGACTCGAGGATTGCAAAGAGGGACTTGTTCCTCAATCAACTTCAAAACCTCTCCATGAAAGAGAATGAGTTGGTAAGTGAGCTCCATAGCCGGTTCAAGGAAGTTCTTAATGGACTTCATTCAATTGATGAAAAGGTCGAGAATCGCGACCTTGTGAGGTATGTCTTGAAAGCATTTCCAAGGAATGCTTTGTGGTCATCCATGGTGGATGCCTACAAAGTATCCAAGGATTTATCTATTGTAAAGTTAGATGATTTATTTTGTGAGATGGAATTGCATGAGATGGCTAACAAAGGCCCCAAGGAAAAGGGGATTGCCTTAGTTGCAGGGGACCGGATCAACAAGAAGAAGAAGGAGAAGAAAAAGGAGAAGGATCTTTCATCATCTTCATCCTCCTCCGAATCCGAGTCAACCTCGAAGGAAGATGGCAGTGGCTCCTCTTCATCCGAAATGGCGAACTTCGTGCGAAGGATGATGCGAAGAGATCGACGTTTCAAGAGGAGAGGTAACACTAGTGAATTCAAGCTTGATAAGGATAATGCATCTTGCTTTGAGTGTGGTAGGAAAGGGCATTTCAAGAATGAATGTCCGAAGCTTAAGGAGGAGAAACCTAGGAGAAAAGAAGAGAAATCCAAGAAGAAGAAGAAAGCCTTGAAGGCTTCTTGGGATAAGTCATCTTCTAGTTCATCCGATGACGAGAAGGAGGAGAAGAGTACAAGGCAAGTGGCTCTCATGGCTCTTGGAGAGGAGAGCAGTGAAGAAACTTCAAGCTCCTCAAACGCGGCTTCGTCATCTTCGGATGATGAAGAGGTAACTTCTCCCGAGCTTGAAAAATGTTATAGAGCAATTGCATGTTTAACTAGTATGCTTAAGAAGTCCAAAAACAAAGTTAAAGCATTGCAATTAGAGATTGATCAATTGAAAGCTTCTAGGGATGATAGCATTGATGACTTGCATGTTGAATTACTAGAAGATTCCTCTAAATGGGGCGCGAACCCTGGGACGCTGGGCTTCTAGACCGCCCACTGCAAGCGCTTCCCGATTTACCCTGGCGGCCGGTGGGAAACTTCCGTGTGGCCGGGCCGGTCGCCCGAGGTTGGTTGGTAACCTCGTTAATCATTTTTTGAATTACTAGAAGATGAAATTAGATCTTTGAAACATGAGATTGTAAGCTTGAAATTCTCTAAGGTTGAGGAAATCAGTGATTTGCATGATAATGAGTTAGTGGAGGAAAACCAATCATTGAAGAGTGAAGTTGAGAAGCTCAAGAATATTCTTGGGAAATTCTCAAATAGCTCTAAGACCTTAGATATGATTTTGAATGCCCAAAGAGCGGTCTACAATAGGGCCGATATTGGTTACCGCCCTAAGGAACCCTCTTTTGTATCTCTCATGTCTAGGACTGACATGAGACAATCTAGGACACCCAAAATCCAAAAGAAAGTTGTCAAGGCATGGGTGCCGAAGTCATGCTTAGTTGATGCTTTAGGTCCCAAGGTTTGGGTACCTAAGACTTCTATTTTTCGAATTGTGTAGGTTGTGATTGAGGGGGAGCATCTATCAACTTGGTTCGTTGATAGTGGATGCTCCAAACACATGACCGGGGATAGATCATTGTTTACCACATTTCACAAGAAGAGTAGAGGTAATGTATCATTTGGTAACAATGGTAGCCTTAAGGTCATAGGAATAGGAGACATTCAAATATCCGAATGTCTTAGAATCTCAAATGTTCTTCTAGTCAAGGGGATGAAGTTTAATCTCCTAAGTGTCAGTCAATTGTGTGACACGGGTTACACAATTGATTTCCAACCAAGTCAATGTCTAGTTAGACAAAATGACACCTTGGACACGGTACTAGTAGGAGCAAGAGTAGACAATATTTATCAAGTTTCATTTAAAAGTGCTACTAATGCTTTTGCTAAGTGTTTCATGTCAAAACAAGAAGAGTCCACTCTTTGGCACCGGAGACTAGCACATGTGAACATGAAGAACATCCGGAAGTTGGCCAACAAGGGACTAGTGCGAGGCTTACCAAGCATCAAGTATGGAAAAGATAAATTATGTGATGCGTGTCAAATGGGTAAGCAAACAAAATCTGCACATAAAGGTAAAAGCACTGTAAGTACTTCCAATGCTTTAGATTTACTTCACATGGATCTATTTGATTGTAGTACCATCATATCATTGAATGGAAGTAGATATTGCTTTGTTATCATTGATGATTTTACTAGATATACTTGGACTTACTTTTTAAAACATAAGGATCAAACCTTAGATATTTTCATTTCTTTTTGTAGAAGGGTTGAAAATGAGAAATCATCAACAATTAAGACAATAAGAAGTGATCATGGAGGTGAATTTCAAAACCAAAGGTTTCTAGAATTTTGTCAAGATAAGGGTTATAGACATGAGTTCTCTACTCCTAGAACACCACAACAAAATGGTGTTGTAGAGAGGAAGAACCGTGCACTTCAAGAGGCTGCACGAAGCATGCTTAATGAGTACTCACTCCCGAGTTACTTATGGGCTGAAGCTGTAAATACAGCTTGCTATGTGCAAAATCGAGTTCTCATCCATAGGTTTTTAGAAAAGACTCCCCATGAACTTTGGTTTGGAAAACCACCTACGGTTAAACACCTTAGGGTGTTTGGGTGTAAGGTGTTCATCCTAAACACCAAGGATCATCTTGGAAAGTTCACGGCAAAAGCTGATGAAGGGATACTAGTCGGGTACTCCCTCGTTAGTAAAGCCTACCGAGTCTACAACAAGAGAACTAGACTAGTTGAAGAGTCTTCTGATGTGGTTTTTGAGGAATTTCCAAAATCAATTGACCAATCAGATAATGTAGAAGGAGTTCAAATCGAACTAAGGAGACTTAGTTTGAATGAAAATCCGAGTATTGTTGATGGTGATGAGTCTGATGACGGTGAGCCTAGACAACTCATTGATCAGCTGGACCCTGAGGCTGAATTCGTGTCTAGTGAACCTATTCAAGAAGCACCACCAACACCAAGGCAAACGAGACTAGCCTCTAGTCATCCCCAAGACCAAATTGTTGGAGACATCCATCAAGGGGTTAGGACTAGATCATTCTTCAGGAATGAGGCTAATGAAGTTGCTCTAATTTCCGAAATTGAACCTAGAAAAATTGATGAAGCATTAAATGATCCCGATTGGATTATTGCAATGCAAGATGAACTAGGTCAATTTGAGAGGAGTCAGGTTTGGGACTTAGTCCCTAGGCCCAAGAAGACCACTATTATTGGAACTAAATGGGTCTTCAAAAACAAATTAAACCACAAGGGAGAAATCATTAGAAACAAGGCACGCTTGGTAGCCAAGGGCTACAGTCAAGTTGAAGGTCTTGATTATGATGAGACTTATGCTCCCGTGGCACGATTAGAGTCCATCCGATTGATGCTTGCATTTGCAGCACATCGAGGCTTCAAACTATTTCAAATGGACGTCAAATCGGCATTCCTAAATGGTTTGATTAGGGAAGAAGTCTATGTCGAACAACCTCCAGGGTTTGAGAGTACCGAATATCCAAACCACGTGTACAAGCTCAAGAAGGCACTCTATGGCCTTAAACAAGCACCCCGGGCTTGGTATGAGCGGTTGTCGACATTCTTGATTGGAAAGGGTTTCGTTAGAGGTCAAATAGACCCTACACTATTTCTACGAAGAGATGGTGACAATATATTTGTAGCCCAAGTATATGTCGATGACATAATTTGTGGCTCAAACAACAAGGGCTATTTACGTGAATTTATCGGACACATGGAGAGTGAGTTTGAAATGAGTCTAGTGGGAGAGTTGACTTTCTTCCTCGGACTTGAAATCAAGCAAACTCGCGATGGTATCCATGTGCACCAATCAAAGTATACACATGAAATGCTTCGAAAATTCAATATGAGTGATTCAAAAGAGGTAACCACTCCCATGGCCACAAACACAAGATTAGATAATGATGAGAGTGGTAAACCCGTTGATCTAACTCAATATCGAAGCATGATAGGTAGTTTGCTATATCTCACAGCTAGTCGACCAGATATACTATTTGCTGTAGGGATGTGCGCTAGGTATCAAGTCTGTGCCAAGGAATCTCACCTAATTGCTGTTAAGCGAATTTTGAGATATCTCAAGGGCACAATTGGTGTAGGTCTTTGGTATCCCCGTACCGAATCTTTTGATTTGATGGGCTATACGGATTCCGACTACGCTGGATGTAAGTTGGACCGGAAAAGCACTAGTGGGGGCTGCCAATTCCTAGGATCGTCTTTAGTAAGTTGGTCGAGTCGGAAGCAACATTGTGTTGCTCTTTCCACTACCGAGGCAGAATATATCGCCATGGGAGAGTGTATATCACAATTGTTGTGGATGATCCACACCTTAGAGGACTATGGATTGAGTTACAAGGGTGTGCAAGTGTTATGTGATAACATTAGCACAATTAACTTAACCAAGAATCCGGTCCATCATTCTAGGACAAAACATATTGAGGTAAGACACCACTTCATTAGAGATCATGTAGCTAGGGGGAACATCATACTCTCACATGTAGAGTCAAAGTCAAACCTAGCTGACATTTTCACTAAACCACTTCCCGAGAGTGAATTTAGTTTCCTAAGACGGGAGTTGGGAATGTGTCGCGCTTCATGATTCTCAAATTGTGTACAAAACCCTTCATGATTAGTTCAAATTGCTAGGGAACAATTGGGTAACTTTGGGAACATCTCACACAAACTATAAGGGTTACCAAAATGTTTTTGATTGCTAGATATGGGGTGAGATGTTAGGTTCAACTCAATTTCTCAAAATGTCATTGCATCAATTGAGAAATTAAGTTGACGAGATAATAATCACGGTGGTGACCAAGTGTGGGGAAAACCATTGCATAACATATGTGTATATGGCTCCATGATCATACTTGGACATTCCAATCAAGGCAACTTGATTGGAAACTTGAAGTTGGAGTAAAAACTTGTTTGAATTTGCTTGATTGATTGATGGTTGAGTTTGACTCCATTAAGATGGGTCAAAGTGTGTGATGAACCTATAAGGACTTTAGATTCTTGTTCAAGAATCAATTTTAGTCAGAAGTACCTGTCCAAATTAGACAAAATTCATCAGAGTTCGTTTGAAAATTTCAGAAGTTCTGAAACTGAACATTTCAGTTCGTATCAGGAACCCTGATCGGTCATCGGACCGATCAGGCATCGGGCTGATCGGTCCCCGGACCGATCTGACCCCTTTCTGTGGTGTTCGGTCCACAGACCGATCTGCGAGGCAAGCCGTAATCTCCCGAAATCTGACTAAGTGTCTGAGCTAGCCTGGATCGGTCTCCAGACCGATCTGGCACCCTGTGGGGATCGGTCCACAGACCGATCAGGGAGCTCAGAATTTTCTCTCCGGGACCTACTGATCGAATCCTGATCGGTCACCCGATCGATCAGGATCGCGTCTGATCGGTCATCCGACCGATCAGGACCATTCCAGTCCGATCAGGATGTATCCTGATCGGTCCGGACGCGATCTGATCGAACGGTGATCCGATCAACCGCATTAAATTTTGGTTGGTGGACCGATCCACCAACCGATTAACTCTCCAAATCTTCGTTTTCCCGAACCCTAGCGCCGAAACAACCTTGTGCGAGCGAGCGAGAGAGTCTTGTGTCTTCCTTCTTCACTCGCGGGCGAGCGAAAGCTTCTACAGGCGTTCTCTCCGAACTCCTTCTTCCCGCGCGTGCGTGCTCGAAGTGTTCTTGCAATCTCTTCAAACTAAATCCAATGGCGCCTAAGTAAGATTTGATTTCAGCTTTCCTTTCACAACAACTCTTAGAATATTTGTGAAGCTAACCATGTTTTGTTTTTGTTTTTGCCGTGACCCTCTTCCTCATTTCTTGACCAAAACATTTTATATCTATCTTTTGATTGGGTCTCATCTTATGATCAATTCTTGTGCTTCAATCTATGTGTCATGATCCATTCAAATCTTATTAGAAAGTCATCTAAGGGAAAGGAGGTAGCAGAGGAGAGTTCTAGAGAGAAAACCTTTTCATCCTCTCAAAGGCCTCCATCTCCCCCGCATCCTAGATTTCAGAACATTCTCTATGCCCTAGACTTTCATTGGCACAACTTCGAACTAATGCCATGTCGATCAGTGGACCGAACCTTCGTTTATGAACATTGCCCTACGATAAAAGGAATCATTGAGTACTATGGGCTTCAAAACATCCTTTTCTTAGAAAGGCCGATCAATGTTGACTTGATCTCTGAATTCTACAATAATCTGGCCAATGGGGAGGGCACGGGATGGCGGACCCGTGTCACCGGTGTCGATCTTGACTTTACCCTATCATCCTTCACTATGTTTCTGGGTTGTCGTCACTCTAAGAACGATTTCTCACTTTATCCATATCATCCTGTTCCTCTTCCTGCTCCTTTTACTGGAATCACTCCGGACTCCATATATGAACATTTTCTAGGCCACCCCAGGCCACGGGGTTTTGGTGCGGATATCTATAACTTTCCCACATTCCCTGCTCTTCATCTATCTCCCATCGATTATATTCTGTTTCAAATTATCGCAAATTGTCTTCTTCCAACTACGTCCAAGCATCTTGATGCGATCCTTACATCTCACTGCCTGATGCTTTACGGGATGCATCTGCAGTTCGATTTTGACATAGCACCGTCCATCTATTCCTCCATCATTGTTCATGGTCTGCGGTCTGGTCAGACGATCTACATGCCTTTTGGCCATATCATCACTGCCTGGCTGGAGTCAGTTGGCATCGACGTCTCACAGGGCCAACTCGTGCCGATGAATCGACAAGACTGTCGCCTGGATCGTCGTATGCTTGCTCAGTCCGGCATTGCTCTCGGGACCGAGGGGCTACAGTGGATGGATCGCAACCAAGCGGGGGAGCTGCCGCTAGCGGGTCATGCCGAGAGTGCACCAGTTGTTGCTGCTGATGATGCCTCGATGGACAACCTTATGCGCGATGACGACCCTCCTACTGACACTTGAGCTCGGATACCTGTTGTTTTATCTATGTATTTGACTATGACTTTTGGGTTGTATGCCCTCTGACTTTGTTGGTGTGACCTTGAGTCACACATATTTTGCTACTTGGTCGGATGCTTTCATGCCTTGATCTATATATTTTTATCTGCCATGCTTAACTACTATTGTTGATGCCATGTTGTTTATGTACATGTTATATGCATGATTGTTTGATTGCTATATTCATGCTTACATTGCCATGTTTCATTGATACTTATGAATATTATGGTATGCTTTGGGAGTCTATATTTCATACTCATATGATGCATGTGATTACTATGTCATGCTATAATTTTTTCACATGTGTTCGTATGCCAATTCCACAAACTATCACATTTTTGATGAGTTGGGATACCTCTAGGATTGAGGGGGAGTTCATCTTAATCTTGACAGTCCCTCTTGTCCCTTTTCGATGTTCGACAAAGGGGGAGAGTGTGGATTGGTTAAGTTTAGTATGATCATGTTGTAGGGGGAGGATCTGGATTCCCCTATGATTCTAAAGTTGGAATATTGATTGAGAATCCCTAAACTTAAAATCGGGTTGTCAAACAACAAAAAGGGGGAGATTGTTGATGCAGTCTGGCCCTGATTGTTGTTTTGGTGTTGACAACGATTTTAGTTTAGGAGGATGATTATGATATGGAAAATCCTAATCTGGGAGGTTAGGTGGATTATGATTAAGTCCTGATCGAGGATTAGGCATGATTTGGAAAATCCTAACCTGGGAGGTTAGGTGTGATGATTATGATAATTATGATTAAATCCTGATCGAGGATTAGGCATGATATGAAAATCCTAACCTGGAGGGTTAGGTGTGGAAAATCCTAGCCTGGAGGGCTAAGTGTTGGAAAATCCTGACCTGGAGGGTTAGGTGTGGAAAATCCTAACCTGGGAGGTTAGGTGTTGGAAAAGTCCTAATTCGGAAGGGTTGGGTGAAAAGTCCTAGCTTGGAGGGCTAGGTGAAAAGTCCTAACTTGGAGGGTTAGGTGCAAATTCCCATCCTGGAGGATTAGGTGAAAAAGTCCTGGCCTGGAGGGTCAGGTGCCTAGCTTGGAGGGCTAGGTTGGATGATGTTCTAACTTGGAAGAGTTGGGTGAAAAGTCCTAGCTTGGAGGGCTAGGTGAAAAGTCCTAGCTTGGAGGGCTAGGTGAAAAGTCCTAACTTGGAGAGTTAGGTGCAAATTCCCAACTTGGAGAGTTAGATGGAAAAATCCTTAGCTTGGAGGGCTAAGGTGGATGAATTCCTAGCTTGGAGGGCTAGGGTTGAGTCACTGGATCGGTCTGGTGACCGATCAGGGACTTTTAGCACGCTGCTCCTTAGTGGATCGGTCTGGTGACCGATCCAGCTATGTCTGATCGGACTGATGATCGATCAGGGAGCGCACAGTGAGATTGGGAATCTACTGTGTGGCTCCTGATCGGACCGGTGATCGATTAGGGAGCAGGCTGCTTCCTTGATGTCTTGCTCCTAATCGGTCTGGTGACCGATCAGGGAGCAAACGGTGAGTGAGTTCCCTTGCTGATCAAAGTCTTGGATCGGTCTGGTGACCTATCAGGGATCTTGGATTTGATTAAAAAATTACTGTTCATCTGCCCTGATCGATCTGGGTGACCGATCAGGATCCAATCTGATCGGTCTGGTGACCGATCAGGCTTCACCCTGATCGGTCTGGTGACCGATCAGGCGTGTATAACTGCGAGAGCTGGGAATCCCAGCAAAGCAGTGGATCGATCTGGTGATCGATCCACACACCCTGGACATTAATTCAAATTTCACTGACAGACGCGGTCAGAGCGTCTGATCGTATCGGATTTGCTGATGTATGTGATATGTTGCGTGATCTTCTGCTCTAATGCTCTGATTGAGTTTTAGGTGACAGGGGAGGATTCAAACACTCAAGGAGAAGTCAAAGCGTGCTTTCCTTGGAGCAGGTTTGTCCCTTTTCACATCTCAGGTTGCAACGGCGAGCCGAAGACTGGGGCTGAGACTGGAGCTTGGCTGAGGAGCTCAGTGAGTCCAGAGATAGCTCAGTAGAGGCTGGCGTTGGCAGATGAGTAGCTGGGAGCTACAGAGATGTGGTCACTTGTCGCTTGGCGGAGAAACAAAAGGAAGCGCGAGAAGACGAGGCTGTAGAGCTTTCAAGCAAGCGATTCAGTTTGAAAAACTTCTTTGTGTTCTTGCGTTCTGCTGCTACAAGCTTGCTGTTCTTGAGTTCTTCAACCATTCTAAGCAAGTTATAGAGAAGCAATCATCATACTTGAGCGCTTGAAGGAGAAAACAAGAAGCTTGGAGTCCGACAGTGGGAAGACTCGAAGCAGACAGGGGTCTGCGTGAGATCGCCACTGGGTGGAGCTCAGGGAAGCTTGCGGTGTTTTGTCCTTGCTAAGAGTTTGAGTAAGATCCTTCTTGTTGTTGTTTCATTGTGCTCATTATATATCATTGTGTGAAACACGCTGTGGAGAGGTTTCTCCACCGAGAAGGAGGTTGCTTCATATCCGGTGTTGACCGGGGCTTGATCTGCCGACGATCAAGGGATCGCCCACCTCAAGGGCACGCCAAGGAGTAGGGGCAAGTTATCCCCGAACCTTGTAAACCCTCCTTGTTAGCGATCTTGCTAGTTGTGTTTGTTTCGCTCTCGTTTAGTTTTCCTGCATACTCTGTTTTCCACTCTTTCCGCTGTGCTACTGATATTTGAATTGCAGAAATCGTGATAAGTTTTCAAGGGGCAAGCGATTGTCTATATTCACCCCCCCCCTCTATAGTCATCTCGTTCACAACATCCACTTCTTCATTCATTGCCTCCAGCCACCTTGAGTCCCTTACAGCTTCATAATAAGAAGAAGGTATGGCATGATTTGATAGCTGTGAAACAAAGACATGATATGAAGAAGACAAACGAGAATAAGACACATGGTTAGAGATAGGATGTTGAGTACATGACTTGATTCCCTTCCTAACAGCAATTGGAAGATTCAACTCATTGATATTCAGGGGTGCGGTTGGTTCAACTAATGAGGATACAGGATTAGGAGCCAGAGCATCCGATTCAGCTAGCCGATTAGTAGTAGGTCCTTGCTTATGTCTTCGTCGCTGGTAAGTAATAATTTCTTGTGAAGCCTGCGAGCCCAGTAATGGAGCATCATCTTTTTTATTTTCCATGACATCCAGTGAAATAGGAATAGGAGAAAGAACCACTCGAGGTACAAGAGAAGAGGTAAGATTCTCCCCTTGAGGACGAGTCTGGGGAGAATAATAGGACTCGGACTCAAAAAAGATAACATCCTTCAAAACATATCTTGTCCTAGTAATAGGATCAAAGCACTTGTAGCTTTTCTGGCAAGTGGAATACCCTAGAAAGACTCCCCGTATAGAGCGAGGATCAAGCTTAGAGGACTTAGGACCAAGAACATGAATAAAACAGAGGGAGGCAAATACCCGAGGTGTAAGGGAGAGCAGTGTTGTGTCAGGACGAAGAATAGTGAGAGGACACCAATACCCTAGACCTTTTGATGGTAGACGATTAATGATATATGCGGCTGCAAGGATAGCATCAGCCCAGAAATATTTTAGTAATTGGCGCTGAAATAATAGCGCACGGGCTGTTTCAAGAATATGATGATTTTTCCTTTCAGCCACTCCATTCTGCTGTGGTGTGTAGGGACAAAATGACTCATGAAGAATTCATAAATCCTCTAGAAATGTATTTAGAGACTGTGTAAAGTATTCCCGGGCATTATCAGATCGAAGAGTTTTCACTTTTGTGTGGAATTAAGTTTCAACCATTCTACAATAATGTTGAATAAGTCGAGGAACTTCGTATCTGCCTTTCATCAAATAAAGTCATGCACAGTGAGTGTAATCGTCAATAAAAGAGATAAAGTATCGGTAACCATCCAAAGAAGGCACAGGAGAGGGACCCCACACATCTGAATGAACAAGGTCAAACGGAGACGAACTTTTATTCATGGACTCAGAAAAATGAGTTCTACAATGTTTGGATAACTGACAAACTTCACATTGAAGAGACTCAAGAGAAGAATAGATTAGGAAATAGGACCTTTAGGGATCGAAAAGATAAATGTCCCAAACGAGAATGTCATAACAAGATTTATAACAAGATTTCTTGACGCTTATTTTCTGAGCACTGGATTGTAGACTTCAGAGCAGATGTTGTTCCAAGATGATAGTAATAAAGACCTCATGCTTCATGGTCAGTCCCAATCGTTTGCTTGGTCTCGAGATCCTGAAAGACACAATGGTCAGGGAAAAAGGTTACTGAGCAGTGTAGTTGTTTAATAATACTACTAACATAAAGTAAATTAAGAGAAATGAAAGGGACATGAAGTGCAGAGGATAGGACAAAGTGATCTGCCAGTTGTATGGAACTTTTACCAGCAATAGTGGCTTTGGTGCCATCAGCAATAGTCACTTTATCCTACCCAGAAGACAAAGAGTAGGAAATAAAGGAATTAGCAAGATTCGTCATATGATCCGTAGCTCTAGAGTCAATAACCCAGGGGCTATAAGATCTCGACCCAGCAGTACTTAACTTCAGGTCATGAATACTTGTGTGCGCTTGAGATGAATTGGTAGAGACAGAGGATGAAGTCTGAAGCAGTGATAAAAGGTGCTGAAGGTTAGCAATATCAGTAGATGACAACTCAATATTAGAAGGTACCAAAGAATCAGTAGTCTCCCCATCCACTAATTTCTGGGCAGCAATATTCCCACGACTCGGAGCTTTCTTGTCACTGTATTTGAATTTTTCAGGTTTCTTTTCTGGATATTTCTCCCAACAGAAATCTGAATCATGATTAGTCCTCTTGCAGTGCCGACAAAATTTTCCACCTTTCCCTTTAGTTCCCCCAGACTTGATCTTGTTAGTAGAACTGACAAAAGCAGAAGTCTCCCCAATTGGAGTGCTTGCTGCAGACATACTTGTCAATAGCGCGCGATAGCGGCGCTATTGCGGCGGAGCGGCCTGGGAGCACAACGTAACACAAGAGCGGTGCGTTTCGCCGTAGCGACTATCGCGGCCACTATCGCGGCTCGTCGCGGCCGCTATCGCGGCTGTTGCGGCCGTTATTGCCACGACGCCAAAAAGACCATAAACCCCTTTCTTTATTATCGTTTTAAATATAATGGAGGGGCTAAATGGTCATTTTGACTAACCCTATTTCATTTGTTTGTCTGCGGCAGCTTGTTGTCTTTTATATTTTGTTGTTCTTCTACGATTTGATGGTGTTGTTTTTTTTGGTTGTATTGCCCTTAGAACTTGATGTTTATGACTTTATGTAATATTGATGGTTTTAGCTGGTTGTTTTTTCTCAGATAGTATGCATTACAATTTACAACTTCTTACTCTCTCCGTAACATTTTTATCAAATAGCGGCCGGAACGCTATCCGCTATCCCGCTATAGCATTTTTGGAGTCGGCCGCTACGCGCCGCTATCCGCGTTTGACAACTATGGCTGCAGAAATATTACCTTTGTTGTTCATGGTCCTTCTCCTACCTTCCTCACTCAGAATTTTGTAATAAACTTGTTCTAGAGAGGGAGTAGGATCAAGACTAAGAATTTGTCCTTTTAAATTTTCAAACTGCATGAAGTCCATCAAGGAACTTAATGATTCTGTCCTTCTCCAGAATTTTCAAATATCTCTGATGATCATCAGGGGAACTCCAATTGTCCATCCTGTAGTAGTCAAACTCATCCCACAGCCCTTTTAGAGTAGCAAAATAATTTGTAACCGACATAGAACCTTGCTCAAGTTTGAAAATTTGACTACTTATCTGATAGGTACGCAGCATATCATACTTGCGCCCATACATCTACTCCAGTGTCCTCCACATATCTCCAGCCGTTTTGTTATGAAGAATAACCTGTTTGATGCCAAAACTAACAGAATTGAGTATCCAAGTCATTACCAGAATATTGTCATGCCTCCAAGTACAAAAACTAGGGTCCTTTTCATCTGGTTTCAATTTTGTGCCGTGAAGAATATCAAGTTTATCATAGCCTTCAACATAAAGTTCAACAGCAACTGCCCACAATGCATAATTTGTCTCGGTCAATTTTTCCGAGGTTATTTGAAGACCAGGTCCTCCGGGTCCTATCATTGTGAAAATTGGTTAAACCTGTCCAGAAGAAGTCAAGGGATCTGTAGACATCCCAGAACTTTCCCCAGAGGTGACCGCCATAACACACCACAAGAAGAGAGAAAAATCTTATGGCGAGAACAGAAAATCCGGCGGAGAAGGAAAATCCGGCGAAAAATAGAAAATCCGGCTAGCGAGCAGAGGAAAAATAAAAAATCACTTTTTTTTTCACGAGCAAATCGTGCGCTCAAAACACCTGCCCACAAAGCCGCCTCTCTGAATGTTCCTCCTTCCGAGATGTGTTTGAACCGTTCAACTCGACGCGGAGCCTCAACCAACTACTAAACCTGATGAATCAGATCCAGATACTGGACAACGTCCCGTTCTTTTCTGCTTCAGCTGGGCAGAGAGAAGCCGCCCGCGGGTTTCGCCGTGGGTGGGATGTGAGGGAGCAGCAGAAGACGGCGACGGGGCTTCGAGAGCAGAAGACGGCGACGGGGCTTCAACGAAGGCTGTCGACGGCGACGGGGCGTCGAGCAACAAAAGACAGCGTCCAGTTCGCAGCGGAAGACGGCGAAGAAGATCGACGCTCGCAGGCTTGCGTGCGCGAAGAGAGCGACGTCAAGTGGTCGGCGCCGAGCGAGGAGCAGAGAAGCGACGTCGGCGCCGCGCGAGGTGCAGAGAAGCGGCGTCGAGTGGTCGGCGTCGCGCGACGAGAGCTGCGTCGAGTGGTCGGCGCTGCGCGAGGTGCAGAGAAGAGGCGTCGGCGCTATGCGAGGTGAAGAGAAGCGCCGCGTGAGGAAAGAAAAAAAATTAGGGTTCTAATAAAACTGGCTCTGATACCATGTTGTAAAATTTTCAATCATATTAAACCAAGACCCCGTACAAGACTTATATAACCTGACAAACCCTAATAACACAAAAATAGGAAAAGACCTAACTACCCTCACAACAGTTCTATACTTCAAATCTGTCAAATTCATGCTATGGTTACTGTTTATCTTTTTCTTATATGAACATGTTATGTTTATTTCTTTGTTTAAGATAGCATGTGTAAATCTTACTTGCTGCATTTTATTTAGCATAGAACCTTCACTTCTGTGCATATTAACTATGATTAGATGAAGACAGTAAACACTATGTACAGCCGTGAGGAAACAATTAATCAAGGAATCAGAAAGTGGGAGGCAGAAACTACACCATCTAAGCTAACAGATAGATGTGCTTTCATAATAAGACCAAAACATAGCTGACCGTACTTGATCCAACTAAGCTTAAAAATTTACGGATTTGAAACTGTTGTTGGATTCAGATTTTGATAGTTTCACACATGAAACTCCTGTCTAGTTGAATTTCTCATAAAGCTGGATGGAACCAGAGCCATTACACTTGCACGACTATTATCCAGCTTAGAGTGGCTTATGAAATTTCCTGGGAGAAACTCATTGTCTTTATGATGGACTTCTACAAATGATACTTTGATAAGAGAAGAAATTAGTTGACTACCAGAACTTGATGGAGCATTTTGCACAAGGTCTCCATAGGTAGAATGTTGAGGTTGATCCTTTCTAGTCCACCCTCTTCTTTCCTGAGAAACCACACAAGTTGGAAATATTATAAACACAGAAGATTACATTTAAAGGATACAGCAAACAACGTGATGGGATAATGTTGTGATGGAGATTAGAATTTAAATAAAATAACATGGAATGGAAAACGATGAGTCATGACAAGTTAATGTGTTCTGAGTTTTTAATTACAAGTATTATGAATTTGAAAATTTGCTACTAATAGTACAGCTATATTATCTGATGAATTCCTCTAGACTCACAAATTCAAATATTGAAAATTTTAAAATAAATCAATGGAAACCGAGCATGCAATATGAATTTTGAGATTAGGAGAAAACAAGCACATTGTTTTGATCCTTATCTAAAGATAAATAAGAAAAATTTAGGAATGATTCCAAATGAACATGTTGCATCTTGCATAAAGAACTTATGTAGTGAGGTAAAGAAAGAGACATCAATACCCTAGGTACTGACACTCGAACCCTGATAGTCTTAGTGGAGACCCAAGATTTATATTGATCACAATATAAATCAAAGTATTCACATTGTAGAATCTGACACGCCCATTGAAAGAATCAATCTCAAGAAGTCTGGGAAGTCCAACATGAAAAATGAATTTGTGCAGAACAGAAGATACAGAAGAAACGGACAATGCTGGTGGTAATAATGAAGAAGATAAAACCGAAGCAGTCTGCTATGAAGAAGAAACTCGCCTCAAGAACAAACCTGGAACTGATCTGCCGAACATGAACCAAGAACTCATTGCAATACTTCAGAACAAGAATCACGACAAATCGGATGAGGAAGCGCGACAAAGAAACTGCAGAATAGTGAGTAAAATCTAAAAGAAGTACCCTTCTCGAAAAATCGGACTGAAGTTGGCCTCTGCCCTCCACAGAGCCTTGACCTAGGGGATCATTGAACGTTGGCCGAGAAGACCACAAGATTATTACGGGAAGGCTCGTTACGGGGCGAATATATTCGTTTTGAATTACGGGACGAATATACGTACAGTAAAAATGAAAAATTTAACAATCAATCGACGGAACATTCGACATTCGATCATCGATCAGACACCATCAACGGCCTCTCACCGTCGCCCCGAACCAAACTATATCTTGGGAGGCACGATGAACCCGTCGGGGATCGCTGCAATTGCGATCTCGCATCATTCATCGTCGACTCGATAGGTTCACCATTGTCCGTGATCCCGATGGGTTCACTGTCTTCCAAGATATAGTTTGATTCGGGATGATGATCGAAGGTCATCGGTAGTGTCCGATCGACGATCGAACATCGAATGCGTCGTCAATTGACGATCAAATTTTTTACTGAGCATTCATTTTCACTGTGCGAATCATTATTTTATTATGGAGCAGCTTAGAATATGCATAAGCTTATTCCAAATTTTCTTGGGAAATTTAAAAAAAAATCCCCCTACAAAAGTTTTGTTTAGGTACCCTCCTCAAATTTTTATTTGTTTTCATTTTCTATTTTTTTGTTTTGTCTACTCCCTAATACAAAACTCTCTGATCCTTCTTTTCTATTGCCTAATACAAAAAGTATTAAGGAATAGAAAAGGAAATTAGGGAGTGAACTAAAAAAAATTGATCGGAGATTTTTTTTTCTATTTTTACCGATTTTTTTTTCTCTTTACTTCGACAATTATTTATAAAATAATAATAATTGATGTATTGTCCTAAATTTGAAATATAAATACTAATAATATACCAAAGGTGATAAAAGGTGATTCACTTATTCCAACACATCATCAATCTATCTTAGAACTAATACAGAGGAGATATGCTTAGTGCATAAGGGAGAACCACCAATATGGAGAAGATAAATCATGACTAATGCATAAGGGAGGACTAGCAGCACAGAGAAGGTAAATCACAACTAATGCATAAGGGAGGACGGTTGACATGGAAGAAATAAAAATCACAAAGACTACTAGCCTAGATAGCGACTAGTACATAAGGGAGGGCGACCAATACAGAGAAAGTAAAAATCACGGGGCTACTAGCTCGGATAGTAACTAGTGCATAAGGGAGGGTGGTCAACACAAAGAAGGTAAATCACAAGGGCTATTAGCCCAGACAAGAACTAATATATATAGGGGTTAGCATCTAGTTTTGCTAGAATTTGATCTCTAAATCTCATAGTGGCAATATCTATGCGCTAACTATCAATACACATAAAATATGAACATAATATAAATATTTTATTTATTGTTATTAAAATTAGAACTCTGATATGATTCATTAACTGCTCTAGGATAGCTTTCATGATGTATCAGGTAATAGGCGAACCTGGGATGACCAGCTCGACTCCACGGAAGTTTTCCACCGTCCGTCAAAGTAAATCAGGAATTGCTCATGGCGGGCGGTTTAGAAGTTCAGTGTCTCAGGGTTCGCGACCCATTTGGAAGAAAAATTCCTACAAAATATGTCGTAGCTAGGGCTCAAACCGCGGATGCCTAAGATAATGTCTAGTCATCCTACCATTGCACTATAGTCCCGGGGACAAAATGATGTATCGATAATAGGCGAACCTGGGGCGATCGACCCAGCCCCATAGAAGTTTTCCACTAGCCACCAGGGTAAATTGGGAGGCACTTGAGGTGGGCGATCCAGAAGCTCAGTGTCCTAGGGTTCGCTCCTCATTTGGAAAAAAAATTCCGACAAAATACGTTGTAGTTAGGCTGGAACCGTGGATGCCTAGGATAACGACTAGTCACCCTGCGGCTGCACCATAGCCCCCGGGGCAAAATGATGTACCAAGTAACAGGCAAACCTAGGGTGACTGGCCTGACCCCAGGGAAGTTTCCCACCGGTTACTAGAGTAAATTTGGAAGCGCTCACGGCGGGCGGTTAGAAGTCCAACATCCCAGAGTTCGCGCCCCATTTAGATGAAAAATGTCTATAAAATATGTTGTAGTTGGGGATCGAACCGTGGATGTCTAGGATGATGACTAGTTGCCCTATCGCTGCACCATAGCCTCGAGGGCTAAACTATTAATGAGGTTGGGTAACGTTGAACCTAAGGCGATTAGCTTGACCCCACGGAAGTTTTCCACCGGCCGCTAGGGTAAATCGAGAAGTGCTCATGGCGGGTGGTCCAAAAGCCCAGCATTCCAGGGTTAGCGCCCCATTTGGGTGAATTTTTTTTGTAAAATACGTCGTTTCTAGGGATCAAACCACGGATGCTTGGGATGACAACTAATCGCCCTTCTGCTACACCATAGCCTCGGGGGCAAAATGATTAACGAGGTTGGGTAACGTTGAACCTAGGGCGATCGGCCCGACGCCATGGAGGTTTTTCATCGGTCGTCAAGGTAAATCAGGAAGTGCTCACGGTTGGCGGTCCAAAAGCCCAATGCCCCAGGAGTTGTGCCTCATTTGGAGGAAAAATTCTTACAAAATGCGCTGTATTTGGAAATTAAACCGTGAATATCTAGGATGATAACTAGTCATCCTTCCGTTGCACCATAGCCTTGGGGGCCTCTAGGATAGCTTCCAATACTTAGTTAAGCATGCTAAAATTGTCAAATCAAATGAGGTCGATTCCGGATGAAGTTAGAAAAAAATACCTTTTCATGTGATGATCTATTTAATTTCTTAATTTAGCACTTTATAAATAGTTATAGAGTCGACCATGTAGGTGTTGGGGTTCGTGTATGATCTTTTAACAATTTAACCTCTAGCATAGCTGAGTTTGTTAACACATGATAAATTTATAAAAATGGGCAAGAGTTCATTCTCGGTGAAAATCGGCATAAAATATCCTCCCATGTGATGATCTTCTTGGTTTCCTAATTTATCTCTCTACAAATGATTGGAGGCCAGCTGTGTTGGGCACTCAGAGTCAGTGTATAACCTTTCTGTAGAAATTAACCTCTCTAGGATTATAAATGAACAGAACGTTTGTGAATAAATTTGGTATTAGACTTTGATAAAAATTTATTTATATTTATTTAATACACACAAGATCAATTAAATGAACAAACTCGAACAACATAAACTAAACTAATAAGCTTAATCACATGCCGAACCGGTCACCCCAAGATTAGTCGGGTTAAAGGATTGAATATTGGTGCCAATTAAAAAAAAGAATAAGCTTAAATACATATGTTCAGTTCGTTAATGTTCATGAATAATATTCATGAACAACATTTATGAACCATGTTAATCAATAAAATTTTTGTCAACATGTTAAATAAATAAACAAACATTCAAAATAAACAAATAAGCAAGCTCAATAATCAACCAAGCAAGTTTAAAATGTAAGAGTTTCAAATAATCAAATAAGTTGAATTGAGAATTCGATAACATCTAAACGAATCAAACTCAAACTCATAAAAAAAAACTAAGTTTGAACAATCATTTTAATGGTTTACTTCATTTTAAACTTACCTTGGTTTTTGACTTAGCTTGACTAGATTACCTTATCAAACAAACTTGAATACTATAAAGTTTAGCTTGATTTAGCTCGTTTACCACTCTAACTCAAGGAGTCCAATCAGACATTTGTTGAGCATGAGCGATCGGGGGCACTATATCATGTTAGGGTGCATGGTAGATAAAGCTGAGTCAAGAAGCTCATGAGATACTATGCCGATTTAGAGTGTTAAAGAGATTGGTTTGAGTTAGAGAACTCAACGATCGAGTTTTGTTGTTGAACATAATTGATGAATATTATTCATGAACTTTGTTAACGAATATTGATGAATTAAATATATATGTATTCAAACTTATTTAGTTACTTTAATAAATTAATCAAGTTTATTCATCTAATCAATTTTCTGTATATTAAATGAACATATATAAATACATTCTTACCAAATTGAATATCAAATTTCTTCCCTTCGATTTGGTAAGATAGTATGAGCTCACAAGATAAGTAAAACTAGTTCATAGACAAGGTTACTAGCTAGTATCAAGTCATAAGAGAATCAACCTCTTTGATGATTGTGAATTAGACCATTAAAATGGTGAATGAGTAATCGACAAAATATGTAGCATTCGTGGTAAAAGGGGGCATACATCACACGATAGATTTTATTAGTGATCACCGCTTAGATTAAATTTATGTATAGTGAAAATTAATTGAATTATGGTAGAATGAACACTTAGACATGTAATTATCACTAATCCAATCCCTAAGGCATCATAATTAAGATAATATGGAACCAGATAGTAGTTACACCTTGAAAAGTGATCTTCATACATGATAACAAAATTTAAGGCAAAAAACAATAGAGCACCTTTATTTGTGAGAATCATCATATGAGCATCCCTTTTTTATTTTGATTTTTTTTATCAAAAAGTTCCCCACCCATTTGTCTCCGAAAAAAAAACTCCTCAAATATACACTTTATTATTATTATTATTATTTATCATACATATTAAATTCTAAACTGATATAGCGTATTATTGTAGTTATAAACGTGAGTGTTAGACCAAGAGATTAAATTCACATTATAACCACTGCGATTTCATAATTGTTATCACGTGAATGTTGGATTAACAGATCGAATCTGTATTGTAACAGCTGAAATCGTAATTACTACAATTTAAATATTATTCCGGAAATTAACGACGTGGATGGTGGACTCCAGTGATGCAAACTTGCTATTGTTAGGGCTGCAAAGATACAAACATAGTCATATACTAAAAACACATAGGAAAGATCATGAGCTTATAAGAGAAAAATATCTCCATTGGTATGAGGCCTTTTGGGGAAAATCCAAGAGCAAAACCATGTGGGCTTAGACCCAAAATGGATAATATCATACAATTATAGAGATATCTAAATTTCTTTTGATCCTAACAATTGATATCAGAGCTCAGACTGCCAAAAAGTCTAACCACTGACTGTGCATAAGAGTTATGGTTTAATTGAACCATGTGAGTTAAGTATTGAACAAAAGAAGTATGGGTTCCCGTGTCTTGATCAAGAGGAACAAACACCAAGCAGAGAAGTCCTAGTTGTGGTGGACTGACTGTGCAATGAAGGGATGACTGTGCAATGAAGCCCTTGTAGGTCGGGTGGACCGAGAGGCTGAAAGTCCTGGTAGATCAAAGATCAAAATCAAATGGAAAGACTTTCCGCTTAAGGGGGCTTGTGGTCCTTTGTTTGAGGAGGAGAGGGGGGGCGGAAGGGGGTTTTGGAGTTGCAAGATTACAAACATAATCCCATATTGAAATTACATGGAAAAAATCATGGCTTATAAGAGAAAGATATCTTCACTGTGGAGATATCTAAATTCCTTTTAGTCCTAACAACTTCCACCTGGGTAGAACTGACAATGAAGATTGCGACCTGAGAACAAAGCTTCCAGAGAGAAAAGAACGTTAGAATAGCACCGAGAAGGGTCCTAACAATTGTCACTCTGACGCTCAAGTCAGCGACTAAAAAATGAGAAGTTTACAAAATAGGCAAAGTTGAGTTTCGAGAAAATTACACAGCTCCTTTCCTAGTTATTCCTGGACATCTTTTATATTTTTTTACTATGACCGTTCATCTTCCAAATCATTAATGATAATAATGGCATTTTCTTTATGACCATTATTATTGTCAATTATTGGGAGTTATTGGGGTCTCCCTTGTACATGTTTCCAACTTCTCCTCTCATTAATACTGCCTTTTCGTATCTTGACAACGCCTTAAAGACTCCTTGATTATTCTATTAAGAGACATTGCTTGATATTCCTCTGATATTAGCCCTGAAGGGATGATCCTAAGTATTTCTTAGGATAATCACCGCCACCTCGGCCAGCCTATCCCGCTAGGGCAGTGCTTGCTATGTCTCCTGAGTGCATGCGGTTGATTGAGCCATGTAGAGTCTCGGGTAACAGGCTTCCCAAGCAGGTACCTGCCTGGGCTAACGAGCTTGGCACTTGGGGCCGAGCCACTTTGACTTCCGAGTGGCATGCTTCTCAAGCAGGCTATTGGAGGACCCTGAGGGGTGCGTGAGCGAGCACTTGCCTAGACTAATAAGACTAACACTTGAGTCCCTGGTCCTCTTTTCACCATGGGACAGCTATGCTGCCATGTGGCAACCTATTGGTTATTATACTATCACATGGCACACCCTCGATACATCCCCAATCACAAGACCCCCATTTAAGTCCAATAGAAGGAATTGTGAATCTGACTGATTGGATAAAAGGACAGTATAGTGGGCAACTGTCATGTCAAAGAGGAGTGTATCAGGTCATTAAATGTTAGGTCGTGATTACGATTATATCAGAGATTCAACCATCATTCCGCCGTAATTAGGCGTGCCTTGCGTTATTGAGACCTGGCATACATTAATGAGCCTTGAGAGAGGCCAATGAGTGGTCGACTCTGGTGCTGCCACGTGGTCACATTTCCCTCGAGGCACCTCATCGACACCATCTTCTTGTGTGTTTCCCAAAGGTGCTTGCTTTCGAGGAATGGCGCCTAATTTGGACACCTTGATTTTCATGCCATCCAACGATCGGACTTGCCTCATACCACAAACCCTACATCCAACATTTGTCTTCACCCTTACGAGGTTATATAAGCGCATGAGTTATAGTGTCACGCCCCGAGACCCAGGAGCCGCTAATCCAATAGAAAATCAGACAACACCTCTCATATCCGGCGGACAATTTACACATACATACAATATCCAAACCATACACAATATATATATATTTGGCCTCAGGCCTCGAAATCAAGACACAATATGACCATAACACAAGGTAAACCATATCTGACTGCGGACCGGTCCGACTTATGACAAAACAAAAAATACATAAACCCCTTAGGGCACACAACAACACTCCCAAGACATATACAAATCCAATAACTTAATATGAAAACATAGGCACTACTAAGTACAAAACAAACTTTATCGTCGCAATAGGTAGGGACTGGCTGCTGGGCTCTTCTGGCGACTCCAAGTATCTCAACCTGAAATAAAAATATAGACAACGGTGTGAGTCCAAACGAACTCAGCGGATACCTAAATAGATATGCATAGTACGTTATACTAACAATAAGAGTCTACACTGATACAGTCTCATATAAACAATAGAAAAGGATATACACTGAACATACTGAATGAAGATACATACCAGAATCCATCTATCCTGCAGAGGGGTGAAATAAATCCCTATAGAACAAAGATATCACATAATCCAAGGTAAGTAGGTATCCGGTATATGCATGTCAATCAAGTGCAACAATCAAAGGCGGCAAGCAATGCACGATGCAAAATATGCACATGGTGCAATGACATGTGTCACCCCTGACGCCAGTCAAGCACCGTCCACCTATCATAAATGAACGTCCGCGTGGGTAGGACTATGACAACTGTACGCACCCTACTATCACTGCTCCTGAGTGACCGAGTGGACAAGATGTTGGCGGAGATCACTCTCTTACCCCAAGCAATGGGGGAGTCTCGCTCTCATCTTCTCGTGTCTCTGGACGAGAAGGGATCCCTGGCTACTACCACGCTCCGGAACCACCCTCCAAATATTGACCGAGCGGAGCAATACAGGACAAATGCACACACTCTATGGTAGCCACTACCCCTGAGTGGATGTGTGTGCATATCCTCATGTAACTGGCGATGGGCTCAGACTACATAGGAGCCGATGATCATCAGCATGCAACAATGCAAGGATGGTACATGACCCGAACACATACAACACCCACCAAGACCTCATCTAACACCTCAGTGTGCTATGTATAGGTCTAAATCCTATATCATGGGATACAAGTAACCTACTAGGTATATTGACAAAATAACCAAATGATCCATCAATGTCGAATGCGAGGGAACATATCAATACATCTATGAACATATATATACACATAACAACTATTGAGACTATATGAAGCTAAAAGGAAGATAACCTCAAGGATAAGCAATAGATATCAAGTACAGGTATACTAAGGCAGATATAGCATATAAATTTACTGTTATCTATAACAATCCACGCATAGCAATATGACAATATAAGTCAAAGGTACCCACCTCAAAGTAGAAGTCTGTATCAAATAAGATCCTCTCGTCCAAAAGTCCAAAAGCAATCAGTGTCCTGTATCAACGGACATAATTTAGCTATCATAACAATTATTAAGTAGCTAAACAAATCCTTAGACCGAATCAGGATTAACCTAATCACCTTTTTCATTCAAGTATATCTAATTAGATGATAGGTTCTTAATTATTCCACGTAATTAAGATTGATTTTCTCTAGGTTTATTTCCAAATTTACTCTAGAGGATGTCCTCTAGCAAAACCTAATCCCACAATAACTCATGGCAAGTTCATCTCTAATTCATATGGATCAAACTAAACCACACAAACCCAACATGTTATCAACTGATTCAAATCAAGGTAACACATTTCCAAAACAGAATTGATCCCAAGTAGAGCAACTGCCCGAACTACAATTGATCAAACCTACACACCCAAGATCGGATTATCAACCGAACAACCAAATTTAAATCCCAAAGAAAGATAAACAACAAACCCCATGATTCCCACATGTGAAGCTCTCGGCCAAGGAACATCATACAAAGTACGTCCTAAACATCCCAACACAACAATCTCCTCCTACAAAGTAGATTCAAAATAAAACAAGCAATTCCATTACTGAATTAAGCTTACCTCACAGCCGCCCAATTCCAAATCTCAAATAGCCAGATCGTTGAAATAAGAAGCTGAGTAATCACCAATTAACCCCTAGCCAGATCAACTGCCAGATTTGAGTTCAAAAACCAAGATCACAACCCTAAAGCCTATAACACCGCTTTGATTCAAAGAGATTATCCACATCAAGATCAGAATCAACAACATCAAAACCCAATTCAAACACATTACCTCTAGTAACTCCATCTGTCGCTCCTCACAGCAAGTGGAAAGTAACTCCACCAAGCGGTCTCTCCTCCCAACTCCAAATGTATGCCCTAGATCTGATGAGTAGACTGGGCGTAGTAGATGCACAGGGATGGAATCGCCGGCCTCGCGTGGAGGAGAGGGATTGTCGTCGGCCGATCGTTGAGGGAAACGGGCGTCGGCGTCGGCGAGTGAGAAGAAAGGGTCAGCTGCGGCTCAGGGCTGCGGCTAGGGCACGAGGGGAGGAAGAGGAAGGATTGGGGTGGCTGCGGCTAGGGTTCGCGAAGGGAGAGGGAGAAAACAAAGGAGGAAGGAGCGGCGCCTGCGGGTCTTGGCTTTGACTGTGCTGCGCTAGGGCACAAGGGAGGTATAAGTATAAGGGATGGCTTTTTTGCATAAAAGCCCTTAAATTCTCAGAAATCCAAAACCCTACTCTTAGGGTAAGGATCTTGGCAGTTTAATCCATCTAAATTGAGTAATACACCTCATATTTCTAAGGTTAAATATTTTATCAGCTTAACCCTTTAACTTAATGTAAATTTATATAAATCAACTTATTTGAGGTTTTCTTTTATAAAACCCAGGGCCGGAAACCCTAGACACTATCCGGAAAAATTTTCGAAAATTTTTTCTGGTCTGGATTTTCGAATCGCCGTATTTTACATTCTCCCCCACTATAAAAATTTGGTCCCCAAATTTCGTTCATTCCTCATATGCCACACACTAGCAGCTAAACATGTCTGTACTAATCATGAGTAATCACTTCGTCTGATACTCTAAGATTACACTGCTACGGAGCAACTAAAGTTATCGATCCAAAGGTTATCTGATAACCAGGTACACCCGAACAACCATTCGGTCATCACACCTATCCAAGACACTCAATCCTAAGATCACTGACGCCAAAACTATACTCCGATCCTCGAACATAAAATGTTACATTCATAAGTATTACCCGAGTATCCCCAAGTCAATGACATCCTCTCAAACATCACCAGTCATATATATGTATACATATCCTTGAATAGACCGTCAGAAGCTAACATATAATTTAAAGATTGTGCCAATATGTCGTACCATATGCTACCATGAATACAAACTTCCTAGGGAATCAACCACCGAAACATCATTTATCCACCTAATGATCCACCAAAAAGATACAAATCCGGTAGGTCCATATCCACTAATAGAATCATCAAAATATAACATATTATAGAGATTCGTCAATCCCAATCCACCTCTCAACACCAACGAAAAAGTCTATGGTGATATCAGCCTTATCATCCCGTGAACTATTAGGTCCACAATGGGGGTATAATAACCGAAAACTAGTAGTCATCTTTGACCTCCTGATTAATGTCCAATATCTCACCGGAAGGTAAGGATACAGCTAACTCCACATCCTCCGCACTCTAGCGGGTCGTACATCCCGATGCACCATCGAGATTATCCAACCATATACACCCAATCTATGAGTCAAAATCCCTCATAGAATAGCATAACAACTAACAAGATATGCCAACCGTCGCCTCGTAATCCAATACAGTCCAATTTCTCCACTCCATGGTCAAAACCCTATAAGGTCCTACTCCATAACAAGGAGATAGAGACATGCTATCTCTCAGGAGTATCTCAACATACTCATAAAGCAATTTCTTTATTTTCCCACAGGTCGTCCTCGATAATATCTAACTAGAGGTGACCTAGTCTTGTAAGTGATTTGCCTCCACGCAAATCAGAAGTCCGTAGAAACCTGCTTGGTTATTCAGACCAAGTAAAAGTAGTCACCCATAAATGTCAAGCAACTAGTTCCACACTTTTTCGTATTAGCTCAAATTACCCATCAGCATGTACTTTCTAGGTCAACAACCAAGTACAAGTGTTCCATGGTCAAAGCCCCCAAGAAACAGAATGTATTAATCCTCTACTAATCGTAATAATATGTAGTTAATGCTACCCTACTGTATCAATGCAGATCATGTACTCAAGACATGACATCTATATTATCTGTCCAAATATACATAACATAACAAAAACTTGCAGCTCCATGAGCTAGAGTGAGTTGATCCAAAACTGATCGAGCCAATTACGATAGGCATCCCTGATCCTCACTCAGCTGATAGTAGCTAGTACAAGCACTATGAATAGTAATGCCCAGGAAAAATAAAAAATCCTTTACCTCCAATTTCTTGTTGTAGGTTCGACACTCGTCTTCCAACCCGTATGTCGGTATCACACAAGATTTAACATTCTCCGCATTTAGACAAATCCACAACAAGCTAACTAATCGCCTTCATAGTCGATCCTGACTATGATTACTATAAACTAACTAACTTTTAGTCATTAGACTTAACCAAGTTGGAAGGTACTTCCTAGACAGGTACAGGAACAGTAACATAATCCAATAACATGAGGGAATTCCTAACCATACCTTAATATACATGAATAGTAACATGATCCAATAACAGGAGAGAATTTCTAACCATACCTAAATACAGGAATAATAACATAATCTAATACCATGAGAGAATTTCTAACTCATACCTAAATATACAAGAATGGTAACATAATCCAATAACATAAGAGAATTCTTAACTATATCTTGATATACAGGAATAGTAACATGTTCCAACAATATGAGAGAATTCAAAACCATAACTAAATATAGAGGAATGGTAACATGATCCAGTAATATGAGAGAATTCCTAACCATACCTAAATATACAGGAATGATAACATAATCCAATAAGATAAGAGAATTCCTAACCATACCTAAATATACAGGAATGGTAACATGATCCAATAACATAAGAGAATTCCTAACTATACCTTGATATATAGGAATAATCACATGATCCAATAATATGAGAGAATTCCAAACCATACCTAAAATGTACAGGAATGATAACATGATCCAATAACATGAGAGAAATTTTAACCATACCTAAATATACAGGAATGGAAACATAATCCAATAAGGTAAGAGAATTCCTAATTATACCTAAATATACAGGAATGGTAACATGATCCAGTAACATGAGAGAATTACCTACCATACCTACATACACAGGAATAGTAAAATGATCCAATAATATAAGAGAATTTCTAACCATACCCAATTAGGATAAGGGATACAAGAGATAAAAAGAAATACCTGTCGCCTGAAGAAGTCCCATCGCGCCAAGTCCCAAACACCCACATCGAGAAAACTACTCCGAACAAATCCGACAAGACTCGTAAAACAAGTGGGCATCGCAAACCTACTCTCTGATACCAAAAATAAATTGGTATCAGATAGACACCGTAAATACACAAGTCCTCAAGGTATCCGACACCTTGGCTCCGATACCAAAAATAAATTGTCACGCCCCGAGACCCAGGAGCCGCTGATCCAATAGAAAATCGGACAGCACCTCCCCTGTCCGGCGGACAATTTACACATACATACAATATCCAAACTATACACAATATATATATTTGGCCTCAGGCCTCAAATCAAAACACAATATGACCATAACACAAGGTAAACCATACCTGACTGCGGACCGGTCCGACTTACAACAAAACAACAAATACATAAACCCCTTAGGGCACACAACAACACTCCCAAGACATATACAAATCCAATAACTAAATATGAAAACATAGGCACTACTAAGTACAAAACAAACTTTATCGTCGCGATAGGTAGGGACTGGCTGCTGGGCTCTTCTGGCGACTCCAAGTATCTCAACCTGAAATAAAAACATAGGCAACGGTGTGAGTCCAAACGAACTCAGTGGATACCTAAATAGATATGCATAGTACGTTATACTAACAATAAGAGTCTACACTGATACAGTCTCATATAAACAATAGAAAAGGGTATACACTGAACATACTGAATGAAGATACATACCAGAATCCATCTATCCTGCAGAGGGGTGAAATAAATCCCTATAGAACAAAGATATCACATAATCCAAGGTAAACAGGTATCCGTATATGCATGTCAATCAAGTGCAACAATCAAAGGCGGCAAGCAACGCACGATGCAAATTATGCACATGGTGCAAACACATGTGTCACCCCTGACGCCAGTCAGGCACTGTCCACCTATCATAAATGAACGTTCGCGTGGGTAGGGCTATGACAGCTGTACGCACCCTGCTATCACTGCTCCTGAGTGACCGAGTGGACAGGATGCTGGCGGAGATCACTCTCTTACCCCAAGCAATGGGGGAGTCTCGCTCTCATCTTCTCGTGTCTCTGGACGAGAAGGGATCCCTGGCTACTACCACGCTCCGGAACCACCCTCCAAATATTGACCGAGCGGAGCAATACAGGACAAATGCACACACTCTATGGTAGCCACTACCCCTGAGTGGATGTGTGTGCATATCCTCATGTAACTGGCGATGGGCTCAGACTACATAGGAGCCGATGATCATCAGCATGCAACAATGCAAGGATGGTACATGACCCGAACACATACAACACCCACCAAGACCTCATCTAACACCTCAGTGTGCTATGTATAGGTCTAAATCCTATATCATGGGATACAAGTAACCTACTAGGTATATTGACAAAATAACCAAATGATCCATCAATGTCGAATGCGAGGGAACATATCAATACATCTATGAACATATATATACACATAACAACTATTGAGACTATATGAAGCTAAAAGGAAGATAACCTCAAGGATAAGCAATAGATATCAAGTACAGGTATACTAAGGCAGATATAGCATATAAACTTACTGTTATCTATAACAATCCACGCATAGCAATATGACAATATAAGTCAAAGGTACCTGCCTCAAAGTAAAAGTCTGTATCAAATAAGATCCTCTCGTCCAAAAGTCCAAAAGCAATCAGTGTCCTGTATCAACGGACACAATTTAGCTATCATAACAATTATTAAGTAGCTAAACAAATCCCTAGACCGAATCAGGGTTAACCTAATCACCTTTTTCATTCAATTATATCTAATTAGATGATAGGTTCTTAATTATTCCACGTAATTAAGATTAGATTTTCTCTAGGTTTATTTCCAAATTTACTCTAGAGGATGTCCTCTAGCAAAACCTAATCCCACAATAACTCACGGCAAGTTCATCTCTAATTCATATGGATCAAACTAAACCACACAAACCCAATATGTTATCAACTGATTCAAATCAAGGTAACACCTTTCCAAAACAGAATTGATCCCAAGTAGAGCAACTGCCCGAACTACAATTGATCAAACCTACACACCCAAGATCGGATTATCAACCGAACAACAAAATTTAAATCCCAAAGAAAGATAAACAACAACCCCCATGATTCCCACATGTGAAGCTTTGGGCCAAGGAACATTATGCAAAGTACGCCCTAAACATCCCAAGACAACAATCTCCTCCTACAAATTAGATTCAAAATAAAACAAGCAATTCCATTACTGAATTAAGCTTACCTCACAGCCGCCCAATTCCAAATCTCAAATAGCCAGATCGTTGAAATAAGAAGCTGAGTAATCACCAATTAACCCCTAGCCAGATCAACTGCCAGATTTGAGTTCAAAAACCAAGATCACAATCCTAAAGCCCATAACACCGCTTTGATTCAAAGAGATTATCCACATCAAGATCAGAATCAACAACATCAAAACCCAATTCAAACACATTACCTCTAGTGACTCCATCTGTCGCTCCTCACAGCAAGTGGAAAGCAACTCCACCAAGCAGTCTCTCCTCCCAACTCCAAATGTATGCCCTAGATCTGATGACTAGACTGGGCGGAGTAGATGCACAGGGATGGAATCGTCGGCCTCGCGTGGAGGAGAGGATTGTCGTCGGCCGCTCGCTGAGGGAAACGGGCGTCGGCGTCGTCGAGCGAGAAGAAAGGGTCGGCTGCGGTTCAGGGCTACGGCTAGGGCACGAGGGGAGGAAGAGGAAGGATCGGGGTGGCTGCGGTTAGGGTTCGCGAAGGGAGAGGGAGAAAACAAAGGAGGAAGGAGCGGCGCCTGCGGGTCTTGGCTTTGACTGCGCTGCGCTAGGGCACGAGGGAGATATAAGTATAAGGGATGGCTTTTTTACATAAAAGCCTTTAAATTATCAGAAATCCCAAACCCTACTCTTAGGGTAAGGATTTTGGCAGTTTAATCCATCTAAATTGAGTAATACACCTCATATTTCTAAAGTTAAATATTTTATCAGCTTAACCCTTTAACTTTAGGTAAATTTACATAAATCAACTTATTTGAGGTTTTCTTTCATGAAACCCAGGGCCGGAAACCCTACACACTATCCGGAAAAATTTTTGAAAAAATTTTTTGTTCTGGATTTTCGAATCGCCATATTTTAGATATAGAATCGCCGCACATACGGTTGTTCACCTTGTTGTGCTTCGGCATCACCCTCTTCGACTTCTTCCTGTTGGACCTTGGATGGCTATAGAGGGGGATGAATGTAGCCAGACACATAAATCCTTTGATCTTAACAGATTTCTGCACTCAGAGATTAGGCAGCGGAAACACACAAAATGCAGAAACAGAATTGAAGAACAGAAATCAAAACAAAGACAGCAAACCAGACGACACAGCGATGTACAAGGTTCGGGGATAACTTGCCCCTACTCCTTGGCGTGCCCGTAAGGTGGGCGATCCCTTGATCGTCGGCAGATCAAGCCCCGGTGAACCCGGATAAGATAGAGCCTCCTTCTCGGTGGAGAAACCTCTCCACAGATCTCACAGATGATGGAACTTGAGTACAGGAGATCACACAAGAAGGAATGCTCACTCAGATCTCACAAGGATGTAGTAGAACGCTTAAGCACAAAGCAGCAGAGAGCTCGAACACAGCCCAGCCAAACTTCCCAAGTTTCTGTCTTGTTCCCCCCTGCTCCTCTGCTTCCAGCTTAGTCTCTTAAGCTCCTGCTCAACGTCGCCAGCTC
>JAGFNQ010002589.1:0-102911 GCA_024364735.1 Boesenbergia rotunda | reverse complement strand
TCACCAGACCGATTCAGGCAAGGCCAAACCACTCTAAGTCAAGAGAACCAGCCTCCGGCCCATCTCCGACTCGTGCTTGATCCCTCGGACCAAGACTCCATGCCCAACTTCACTCACCGGGACTTCAGTCAACCTGGCTTCACTCACCAGGACCCAGCTTCACTCACCGGGATTTTAGTCAACCTGGCTTCACTCACCAGGACCCGGCTTCACTCACCGGGATTTCAACACCTAGCCCTCCAAGCTAGGACTTTTCACCCAACCCTCCAAGTTAGGACCTTTCACCTAGCCCTCCAAGCTAGGACTTTTCACATAACCCTCCAAGTTGGGATTTTTCACCTAACCCTCCAAGTTAGGACTTTTCACCTAGCCCTCCAAGCTAGGACTTTTCACCCAACCCTCCAAGTTAGGACTTTTCACCCAACCCTCCAAGTTAGGTCTTTTCACCTAGCCCTCCAAGCTAGGACTTTTCACCCAACCCTCCAAGTTAGGACTTCATGCCCAGTCTGCGACTAGGACTTAATCCCCATGCCTTTAACCAGACTTCAATCAAAACTTAAATTGGTGTCAACACCAAAACAACAATCAGGGTTAGACTGCATCAACAATCTCCCCCTTTTTGTTGTTTGACAACCCGATTTAAGTTTAGGTATTGATGATCAATTGAAGGCAGTTCAATTATCGTAAGGGAATCAAAATTCTCCCCCTACAATAACCCTAAACTTAATCAACCATTTTCTCCCCCTTGTCAAACATCGAAAAGGGTATGGTTATTAAGTTTGAACATACCTCCTCCTCAAACACGGGCCTCTCCCCAAACCCAAAATAATCAAAGAACAATTTTTGAATTGCATATACCATAAATGTATCATGGCAACAATGTATATACATCATACGCCAAAAAGTGTGAATTTTCACATGAAAACATATACAGAAGTATATCATGGTCAAGCATGTATATGTTTCATATGACAAGTAAGGAATGCAGCTGTATCCGACACATAGTTCTGATTGGTCTCCATGACCGATCAGATTCGTTGATTACTTGATACAGGAAAAATGTCTGATTAGTCTGCGGAGCGATTAGATTTCAGACACATTTCTGAAACTCTGATACATTCCTGATCAGACTGCATTAATAATTTACATTCCAAAACAAAGGTGTAGACTCCATTAATATTCGTCATTTCAGAAAAATTTCTGAAATACGACATTAAGACCAAGAGTCATGACTCAATAAACCCTTTCTTATGAATTTGAACATTCCAACATAGGTTTGTATCAAATTAGTATTAGGTTTTGTTCCAAGTATCTTGACCATCATCCTACTACTCAGTTCTATTGATACTTCATCAAAATTGATGAAGGGAGATTGGTCTGAGGAGTGGTCTGATACAATTTGGAATGATCTGAGAATCAGTATTGATCTGATCGGTCACCAGACCGATCAGACTTCCCTGGATCGGTCGGGGGACCGATCAGGGTGAGTCCTGATCTGTCTGTGGACCGATCTGGTTTGATACAAAGAGATTTTCTGAACCAGATTTCAGAAACTGAGTTACAGAAACTCTGAAATCAGATTTGTTTCATTGTACAGTTTCATAAACGAGATTTCAGAAACCCTAATTCAATTAGATTCAATCCCATTGATCCTAAAGGGTTTCTTTTAATTAAAATCCATTTCCCAAAATGATCAACATGATTTGTGTCAGAGCATGATCAGTATTTTCTAAGCATGAAGTTGAACATCAAAACATGTTTGTATCAAAGCATGATCAGGTTCCCAAAATCTAAGTTGGATACTTCAAAACAGATTTGTATCAAGTCAATATTAAATTTGTATCAAAGTCAATGGATGATCAAGTTTGTTCAAAATATTTATCAATTTCATAATCTCCAACTCTGTCCAGCATGTTTGTATCAAGATAATATCAAAATATAATCGATTTTCCAAACATACATATACAACATGAGTATCAAGGTATGATCATGTGTGTATCAAAATATTCCAATTATGATCATGTTTATTCCAAACAATTTTGATAATCCAATCTACCTTGATAATCAGACTTTATAGCAAATCATGAAACTTGAGTGTTGAATTTTGAAACATCATAACTATGTGAGCATACTGTTCTTAACCAAAATTTTCATGCCATAGACTAATGTTAATAGCACATAGAGTAAATCATGACATACTTGATTATGTTCACCTACAACACATTAAGGAAGAACTTAAGCCTAAGATATATCATCAGTTATCCCAAAAAAAACTGTGATTTTGATATTTTGGCTAACTTCTAGATTTACCGTGAACTATAGCAATCCATTGTCATGATTCAACCTAAATCATTCATGCAATATATATACTATCATTCATTGTATGAAAATTTCCTTACTACTCAAGTGAAATTTCATAAAACATAAATTGCAGTAAAACATAAATTGCTACAAGAAAACCAATTAATCTAAGCAATTCATGACAAGAGCAAATTATGTATGAATTTAAACCCTTCATGCAATGTATAAGAACAAATTCCAAGGCTTGTTGACTCATTTTGAAACTAGTGTAACCTTAGCCTTGGGTTTGGAGCACCACTTATCAACAACCTATGTTGATAGATGCTCCCCCTCAATTTATGCTTATACAATTCTAAATATTGAGGTTTTAGGTACCCAAATTTTGGGACCTAAGGAATCTACAATGAATGACTTTGGCACCCATCCCTTAGTCAATTTCTTTTTGATTTTTTGAACCTTAGAATCATTTGATGATCTAAAATGGGTTCTTGACATTAAAGATATGACACTAGATTCTTTAGGTTGGTAACCCAAACCAACCTTGTTGTACATCGCCCTTTGTGAGTTGAGTATCATATCTAATGTTTTAGAGTTTGTTAAAAACTTCTCAAGAACATTTTTGAGGTTTTCAACTTTGCTCTTCAAGTTCTTATTTTCATCCTTAAGGGATTTATCATGTAAATCATTAATGTCCTCAACCTTAGAGGATTTCAATTCTTTTACTTCCAACCTTAATGCTTTGACTTTGGCCTTAGATTTCTTAAGCATTTTTGTCAAGCACGCTATTGTTCTATAGCATTTGTCTAACTCCGGAGAGATTACCTCTTCATCATCCGAAGATGACGAAGGCGCGGTTGAGGAGCTTGCTGATTCGTTATCACTCCCTTCATTTGATCCTTCTAAGGCCACGAGAGCCACATGACAGTGGCTTTTCTCCTCCTTGTCCTTCTTCCTTTTGTTTCCTACCACAAAAGCAACCCCTTTCTCCTTTGGGCTTGTGTTAGAAATCTCATGTAGTTCCATCTCACAAAACAAATCTTCTAATTTTACAAAAGATAGATCCTTGGAAACCTTGTAGGCATCCACCATGGATGACCACAAAGTATTCCAAGGGAAGGCTTTGAGTACATACCTCACTAGGTCTCTATTTTCTACCTTTTCATTTATGGAGTGGAGACCATTCAACACTTCTTTAAACCATCCATGGAGTTCACTTACCTTTTCATTTTCTCCCATGGTGAGGTTTTGGAGTTGGCTGTGAAGCAAATCCTTCTTGGCTCTCCGGGTGTCTTGAGTTCCCTCATGGAGCTCAAAGATTTTGTTCCATAGGTCCTTTGCACTTGTAAAGGGACTAACTTTGATGAGTTGGTCCTTGGTCATCCCACATTGCAAGGTGACCACAGCCTTAGCATCCGTTTCTCCCTTTTTGATTTGCTCAGCTGACCACATGGAGAAGTCTAGCTCTTTTCCTTCACCATCTCTTGGAAGGATGAAGCCCTCCTTCACGGCAAACCACAAACTGATGTTGGTCTTGAGATAGAACTCCATCCTTGACCTCCAATATGGAAAATCTGTGCCATCAAAGAATGGAGGTCGGTTTGTGTTGTAACCTTCTCCTCCTATAGCCATCTTATTGAAATCTCTCGGATGTTAAGCCGCTTAAACAGAGCCCCAAGCTCTGATACCACTTATTGGACCTTGGATGGCTATAGGGGGGGTGAATGTAGCCAGACACACAAATCCTTTGATCTTAACAGATTTCTGCACTCAGAGATTAGGCAACGGAAACACACAGAATGCAGAAACAAAATTGAAGAACAGAAATCAAAACAAAGACAGCAAACCAGACGACACAGCGATGTACAAGGTTCGGGGATAACTTGCCCCTACTCCTTGGCGTGCCCGTAAGGTGGGCGATCCCTTGATCATCGGCAGATCAAGCCCCGGTGAACCCGGATAAGATAGAGCCTCCTTCTCGGTGGAGAAACCTCTCCACAGATCTCACAGATGATGGAACTTGAGTACAGGAGATCACACAAGAAGGAATGCTCACTCAGATCTCACAATGATGTAGTAGAACGCTTAAGCACAAAGTAGCAGAGAGCTCGAACGCAGCCCAGCCAGACTTCCCAAGTTTCTGTCTTGTTCCCCCCTGCTCCTCTGCTTCCAGCTTAGTCTCTTAAGCTCCTGCTCAACGTCGCCAGCTCCATCAACACCACTGACTCACACCCTGACCCACTGACCTCTCTGAGCACTCAGTCCACTGGACACTCCTCCAGCTGAGCCTCTGTCAGTTGCCAGCCGCGCCTTCGTCAATTGCCAATTGCGTCAGACACCGTTGAGACCTGAAAACACAATAGATCTAAACCTGCTCCATGGAAAGTCCTCCATTGACCCTCCTTGAGTATTTGAATCCATCCCTGTCATCTGCATACTTAATCAGAACATTAGCATAGCAAATCAGCAGTGAATCAAGCATCAGAGATTAAGCGCAGAGAAATCAGATGTGTTCAGACGCGATCAGAGCGTCTGACATTGCATTTTGAATTAAAGTGATCGGTCACCGGACCGATCAGGATGATCCCAGACCGATCAGGCTCCAGCCTGATCGGTCCCCAGTGAGAAACTTGGGATCGCAAGCTTGTATGATCGGTCACCCTGACCGGTCACCAAACCGATCCAGAAATCAGCTTGTCACAATCCCGCCAGAAATACACTAGCTGATCGGTCACCAGACCGATCAGGCTGATCCCAGACCGATCAGGCTCCAGCCTGATCGGTCAGGGTGAGAAACCTCATGATAGTTGATCATTCTGATTGATCGGTCAAGGTTTCTCCCTGATCGGTCACCAGACCGATCAGGAGCCGATCAGTAGGTTTGCCAAAGTTACTGGAAGCTCCCTGATCGGTCACCAGACCGATCAAACATCGCTGGATCGGTCACTAGACCGATCCAAGAGGGAACTTCGTGCCAACTTCCCTGATCGGCCACCAGACCGATTCGGGCAAGGCCAAACCCACTCTAAGTCAAGAGAACCAGCCTCCAGCCCATCTCCGACTCGTGCTTGATCCCTCGGACCAAGACTCCATGCCCAGCTTCACTCACCGGGACTTCAGTCAACCTGGCTTCACTCACCAGGACCCGGCTTCACTCATCGGGATTTCAGTCAACCTGGCTTCACTCACCAGGACTCGGCTTCACTCACCGGGATTTCAACACCTAGCCCTCCAAGCTAGGACTTTTCACCCAACCCTCCAAGTTAGGACTTTTCACCTAGCCCTCCAAGCTAGGACTTTTCATCTAACCCTCCAAGTTGGGACTTTTCACCTAACCCTCCAAGTTAGGACTTTTCACCTAGCCCTCCAAGCTAGGACTTTTCACCCAACCCTCCAAGTTAGGACTTTTCATCCAACCCTCCAAGTTAGGTCTTTTCACCTAGCCCTCCAAGCTAGGACTTTTCACCCAACCCTCCAAGTTAGGACTTCGTGCCCAGTTCGTGACTAGGACTTAATCCCCATGCGTTTAACCAAACTTCAATCAAAACTTAAATCGGTGTCAACACTAAAACAACAATCAGGGTTAGACTGCATCAACACTTTCTTTGTTGGCGAACACCTCCAGTAAACTTTTCATCTGATTACTTCCTTCCTCCTTTCTTATGGTCGACCTTATGTACATTGCGCTATGGTACGAATGTACTAGGTCGAAGGGGCCCAGGGACCATATTTGTTGTGCTCGCCTTGAGTACGATATCTCTCCATACTATTGGATGAGAGTTCCCTAGCACAATCAAGTCCCTTGCGCTCCTCCACAGATATTCTACATCTTCTTCCTCGGTCAAGTAGAATATGGGCTTAGGTTTCCTATACTTGCCTTCTTCTAAGAGGTGTCATGATATTTCCAAAATATCTCTACGTCAAATGGTTCCTAATGTGTTTACTATTTTGAGTGGGGTTATAATTGGCTTTAAGCTGTATGGCATTCCCTTGACCCCACTTTTCTTCCATTATTTCTATCACCCAAAGCATGCAGAGCCTGGGTCCTTCCATTTTATAGCTCGATCAGGCTGTAAGTTCTTAGATAGGTTTCCTTCATCCCATAAGGGCTAAAAATAATGATTTTTTTATATAAGTCCGCTCGTTCCTTTCGACCTCCCGGCGGCTGGAAACACCCTTGGGTAAGTTGTTCGAACTTTTCTATGTTTTAGATACTAACTGATACTTCTTTTCCTTTATGCAGACGAAATCATGTTGAACATCTTGGTGACCAAGCTGATGAAGTGAGACCTCGCCAATCTAGCATCTTTGTTGACTCTAGAAGTGTAGGATGACACGCTGAATGGAGCAGAAGGCAACGGAGACCTACCACCTCCCCGAGCACCCATGGCAACTAGGTATGAGGAATCCTGTGCAATGACCAAGTCGAGCCGAGCTACAGAAGCAGGGAGGACTCCACCTCCATCCCCCCATCCATCACGGAGGCTATCTCCTATGGTGGAAGTGCCAGAAGAGGAGGTGTTTGCTAATTCCCCTGTAGAAGTGTCGACTAAGCCCACAGTAGAAATCCCCACAAGGCTCTCACTCCCGACTGTCGTTCTACGCCCAGGCCCTCACAAGAGGCGAAAGACTTTAGTGTTCAAGTAGACTTTTAAGCAGTCAAGGCCCACATGCACTCAACCAACACCAACCAAGGCGGTCCCCTCGATCAAATATCCTTCGCCACCAATTGCAGTTCCAGTTCTTGAAACTGTGGAAGCCCCTCGACTTGCCGACCCACCGGCCATACCTTCTACGAGTCCTCCTATGAATTCGCCAGCCTGCAGCCACTCCGAAGCATCAGAGATCTCCTGGCCAATCGAACCACCCTGTCTTGGGAGCCTATTGGAGAGATTCAGGAGTGGCGAATACGCCGAGTGACTGAAGGAGTATATCCTCGATGTTAACTCTCGGATAAATAACTCCATGCTTAAGGTAAAATGGGTTTATCTTTCGTTGTCCTTGAGATCTAATTTGAATCTGCTAGCCAGCTATAGATAGAACACCTAGATTTATATACACGGGTGCTCTTGGTGGTGAAGCATGAGGAGTCCTTAGAGAAACGAGTGGCCGACATGGAGGCCAGCCTTTCGGGTCCAACCACCACCACCAACGAGGTCTTAGCAGATGCCGCTCAGGCCCGAGAGGAAGCCCGTCTACAGGTTGAGTTGGCTAACAAACTGCGGGAAGAGTTAATTGAAGCTCGGTAGGCTTTGAAGATGCTGGAAGGGGAGTTGCATGCTGCTCAATAGAGGGAGAATCTACTTTACATAGAGCAGATTGCACCTCGTTGCCTGGCGAACCAACAAGAAGAAATTATCGCCCAAAAAGTGGCTAAGCTCGGAACCACTACCAAACAAGCAGCTGAGTTGTATGAGAAGCTCACACTCTCTCAGGGCATTCTATCATTCGTCAAGGAGCAACTACAAAAAGCCTTACAAGCTTGAGACTAGGCCACCTTTGGTCAGGTGCAAGTGACATCCGAGCTGGAGGCATATCAAGCTGTTGAGGATGCCCACCACCAAGCTTTCAAGGAAGAATTCATGCAATCCCAGGAATGCTATGATTTATTGGGCACTTAAGTGAGCAAGAGGTTGACCTAGGGCTTCAAAGGGACAGTCAAGTAGTTTGTTAAGGTGAAGGTCTTATGGTCCGGTGCTGACCTAAGCTTTCTGAACCTACCCAAGGTCTGGGATGAGCTATCCGATTCCGAAAAATAGTAGACCTTACGTTTGTAGGTCTTAACTTTTTGTAATGCATTTGCTGCGATAGGATCGTAGTGGCGATTAGAAGCTAGATCGACGTCAAAGGAGGATTGCAGGGGTGATCGAAGGTCGGATCCACGTTGGAGGAGGATCGCGGGGGAGATCGAAGGCCTAATCCACGCCGGAGGAGAATCATTAGGGCGATTGGAGGCCGGATCCATGCTGTAGGAGGAATGTGCTAGCGACGATGATAAGGTACATGCAAGGAAGAAAAGGGGCAGCCGACGTTGGGGCAGCCGTCATCGAAGTTCACGCTTTGCCCTAGAGAGGGAAGAAGAACAAGAGAAAGAAGGGATGAGGTGGTACTTTCTCAAGGAGGAAGAGGAAGGATGTCGACAAATGTCAGCCCCCCTACAGCCAGCATCTGATCCCTTTTATAGTATCCCTTCTTCTTTCTTATTAGGATGAACATCTATGGAGCATTAAAGGGGGCATTAATGATCATTAAAGCATGCATTAAAGAGCATTAATGTCTCCTTGATCCTTGATCTTCCTTTTACCCCGTATCATAAGTCTCTCCTTCAACTCTAATCGAAGGAGGCGTGAGTCCACCTGACTGGACAATTATGTTGTAGTGAATTGCTAATACAGGAGCACCTGTAGTCAATTAAGCAGGTAAAGCCCTAAAACATAGTGAGTAAAGCCCTAAGAGTCGAAGCGAGCGACTAAACCGATGTTTACAGAATAGCAGAAATGGGGCTGAGCGAGTGGACAAGCAGATGACCAGCAAGCAACAGAGCAAGCTACAACTGTGGCCTTGCCGAGCAGGCGATTGCGATAGTCGCCCCAATCATACGACTAAGCGGATGTCGAGCGAGCGATGATGATGGTCATATCAAGTGGGCGACCACATCGGTGACAGTGTGCTCGATCCGTGACTCCTAAAGGTCCACGGAGTCGGGCGAGAAGAATAATGTTGGTCCGCGACTAGTGAAGAATAGTTGGTCCAAGACCAGTGGAGTATAGCTCAATTCCGAATGGGAGAGGTTGAACCCTGAAAAGGACAATATACAATAAAGATAGCTAGACCCCAAACGGGGAAGGTTGAGTTCTGAGCAGGACAATAGGCTGGTCTGAGACCAATGGAGATAGCTCTACCTCGAACAAGAGAGGTTGAGCCCTAAACAAGACAATATATTAATCCGAGACCAGTGGAAAATAGCTCGACCCCAAATGGGAGAGGTTGAGCCCTAAGAAAGGCAATATGCTGGTCTGAAACTAGTGGAGATAGATCAATCCCAAACGGGGAGGTTAAGCCCTAAAAGGGCAATATACAGTAGAAATAGTTTAATCCCGAATGGGGGAGGTTGAGTGCTAGACAGGATAATAGGCTGGTTTGAGACCAGTGGAGATAGCTCGATCTCGAACGGCGGAGGATGAGCCCTGAACAAGACAACATGATGGGCTAAGACCATTGAAGAATAGCTTGACCCTAAACGGGAGAGGTTGAGCTAGAAGGGCAATATGCTGGTCCGAGATCAGTGGAAAATAGTTCGACGCCAAATGGGAGAGGTTGAGCCCTGAGAAGGGCAATATATAGTAGAGATAGCTCGATATTAAACGGGGGAGATTGAATCCCGAATGGGACAATATGCTAGTCTGAACTAGTGGAGAATAGCTCGGCCCCAAATGAGATAGGTTGAGCCCTGAGAAGGGCAATATACAGTAGAGATAGTGTTGGGACATTTGCATCTAGTTAGAGGGGGGTAAATAGCTTCTCTTAGATTGTGTCTACAAAATGTTAACCAAAGCACAAGAAAAATATAGACAAAAATAATAACAATTAAGATAATGCTAACTCTTTTGATTTACTTAGTCTCCATCTCCTTGAGATGACTAATCCAAGGATCCACATCCATACAATCAAGTTCCACTATGCTCTTCTCCTTTTCGAACAAGCTTGAAGGTGGAGAACCCCTTAAAAGACGAGCTCTTCCTCTTTATAAGATGGGACATAGAGTTTGAGGAAGAGAGTAGGCTTTGGAAGCTTTAGACACTTAGTAGAAGATCTTTCAATCACAATTCATAACCCCTTCATGTCCCAAAGCTTCCCTTTAAATAGAGGAGAGAGTTATTAACAAAATAGCTCAATCTCGACACCAGTCGATTGACCTCAACCTCAGTCGACTGATGCTTAGCCAAACGACTAGTTTTCAAACAGACCAGTCGACTGGCTCCCAGACTAATTGACTGATACCTATTGTTCGACCTTATAGAATGATCAGTCGACTGGTGTCCCTACCAGTCGACTGCTCTTGTTATATACTCACACTCATCTTCTCCGGAGTAGCCCTTTGATGCTCTCTTCCTTTGGCTCTCATCCCTCAGATGCATTTAAGCCCTCGATTCGTCCCTTGGATGAGATCTCCCATGTGAGTTTCAACCTTGGTCGCATCAAGCTCCTCATGTGTGTTTCATTAAGTCTTGCATGACTCAAACACACATCAAACCAATATGAAAATCTAACTTAATCATATTGACACACACATCAAAATCCATGATCTATCCGATCAAACCTGGGTCGATTGCACCAACAATCTCCCCCTCTTTGATGTGTGATAATATATTTAAGTTAGACACAAAAATAGCAATTAGAAAAATTTGAGGCATAGTATATTAAGAAGCATAAACATGCATCCTCCCCCTTAACCTATGCTCTATCACATGATTTTTAATTTTTGCACAAACATAAAAAAATAAGATAAGTTCTAACTTAAACCCTTCAATTCTCCCCTTTTGACACCATCAAAAAGATTGCACTAATCAATTCTAACCTATGACAACAAAGTAAAACAAGAATTTAAGTTCTGAAAACAAACAGAAATAAAAAATTTGGGATACCAGTCAATGGAGTCAGTTATCAGTTGATTGACCTCAACGAGACTACCCTTCATTCCAAGGAACAGTAAGATCAGTCGACTAGTGTCCCTATCAGTCGACTGACACATTTCTGATTTGAATTTCAACCTTTTGAGTTGAATTTCAAAAACGCATAAAAATTCAAAAAAATTAAAAAATCATAAAATTTTAAAAACATATTTCTTGAACTATTTTTCAATAAGGAAAAATAAGTTTGCATAAAAATAAAAGTATTTTTGAATTTTTGACTAAAACTCAAAAACTTTAAAAACACTTCAGTTTGTATCAACTTTGAAATCTAATTTTGAAACCATATATTTTTCAAATCAATACATCTGCAATTAAAATATAGAATTATTTTCAAAATATTTGAAATATTCAACTATGATATATGGGCAAGATGTCCATTAATTAAACATTTACTTTCCCCATAGTTGGTCTATTATTTCTAAAATGATATATATAATAACTCATCAAAATGTCATAAGCATAAGTGAGTTATATGTATTATCCTAACATCTTATATGCATAAATAAATCATAAATCAAGTCATTATTAGATATAATAAAGATAATCCTTACTTAGCCCATTTGATCATGAATTCTATTTGGCTAAGTGCTTCCCCTTAAGGTCTCAAGTCAACCATTTTTTAAAAATTTGAATTTTAGTGTTCATGGTTGACTAACCCTAAATCTTCTAACCTTTGAGGATTGACTTTGACACCCAATAGAGATTCATTCTAATTGGGTTAACCAAAAATTTCTTGGGGATCCATTTTCTATCTAGGGTCTTAGTTTTTTATTATCCCCTAGCAAGCAAGCAATGATAGACGTTTTCATGATTTGGTTGATCATACCCTAGCTCGGTTTTCTTAAAGCTTGCTCTTTGGCTCCTAATGATCATGTCTAGAGTGTTAAAGCCAAATTTGAATTTCCTAAGGGCTTTAGTAAGGTACTCTACCTTTTTCCTTAAGTTCCTATTTTCCTCTTCTAAGCAAGAAACATTTGAATTTGTTCTAGAGGAAGCATGTATACCATCCTTAAGTGTCATGGATTCTAATTTTTCATTAAGCATTAAAATATCATTTTTCAAATATTTAATTTTTTATCCTTAAATAAATCATCATTAGTGCTAGAAATAATTTTAACTAAAGTGGTAGTGGGTAGATTATATACCTCACTTACCGAGACGTCCTAATCCGAAGATTGGCCTCCTCCTTCACTTGAGCTCCCTGTTGAGGCAATCTATGGTCCGGAGTGACCATGAGTTTTGATGTTTGGGCAAAGGGTTTAAGTTAGGTTTCGCTTGTGTTCTAATATGTGTATGTTGAGTGTGTAGGTTGTACAGGTTACACATATTGACTAGGCTAGACGACTTCGGTATGGTGAAGGGTTGCATAGAGACAAGTTGGAGGCTTGTGTGCACCCAAGGGACCTTGGTATAGCAGGGATGATGAGCTGAGAGGCGCGGACTTCGAGGCCTACGTGAAGGATGGCATGGAGACAAGCTGGAGGCTTGTGTGCATCCGAGGGACAAGGGCCGAAGATGAAGAGGGCGCGAAGGCAATAGTCAAGGCTGCTGGTGAAGAGTCAGCAAGCCATGAAGGGACAAGAGCCGAGGGAGGAGGACTCCAAGGGCAAGCCGGGAAGTGGACTTCAAGGGCACACGTGAAGGGTGGCATGGAGGCAAGCCAAGAGAAGGCTTGTGTGCGCATCCGAGGGACGATAGCCGGTGGAAGAAGACTTCAAGGGGCAAGCCCAGGGAGTGTACCTGAAGGCGCGCGTGGAAGAAGGTCATAAGAGTGAGTAGGAGTGTGTTTGTAAGCTGGGCAGTCGACTGGGAATATAACAGTCGACTGCCAGCGAACACAGAAACTCACAGAAGAGTTTTGACCCTGGACTAGTCGACTGCCCTAGGGGCAATCGACTGGTAGCACCCAGAATTCGAACGTTGGGTGTCAACGGTCGAATTTGAGTGGGGGTAGTCGACTGGTGGCGAGGGTTTCAGCCTTAGTCTTATTTAAGAGGACTTCGTGTTAGCTGAAAGGTTTGACGAATTTGACTTTGGGTAAGAGCCAAATAGTAGTCTAAGTGCTCAGGTATTGTCGAGGTGCTGTGCCGAGGTTTCTCCACCCACAAGGAGCGACAAGGGCTAGCCAGAGGTTATCCGGGGAGTGATCCACCGAAGGATTCTTGGATTAGTCACCCTTAGGGGTGGATACCAAGTAAATCGGTATTGTTAGTATTGCTTTCTTGTTGTTAGTTTTATTCTTTTGTATTTCTGCTTGTGCAACTAACAACGTAGGAAGAAGAAGATTTGAAAAGTGTTATTCACCCCCTCTAGCAACATCATCGATCTAACACTCCCTTTTTCATCTTCACTTGAACTCTTTTCATCTTCAAATAATATGAAAGCTATGTCTTCAATTTCCAATAAGGCAAAATGAGACACATGATATTCTTCCTCTTCTGATGATGAAGGATCATCTCATGTTGCCTTTAAATTTTGAACCTTCTTGCCCTTTTCTTTTATTTTCTTCTTTTCTTCCTTCTTTTTCTCTTCCTTCTTCTTCAATAGGGGATAATCATCCCTTATGTGTCCTTCCTCATTATAGCATATGATCTTTCTTGTCCTATTCTTGCTTCTTGAACTTTTCCTACCATGAGATTTGTTAGAAGCAAAACTTTTAAATATTTTCCTCATCTTCCTTACCATATACGCCTCTTGATCACTATCTATTGAGATGTTTAATTCTTCCGAATCGAAGGATAATGAATATGAAGCCTTCTTCTTGTCCTTCTTCTTCCTCTACAATAAGAGCTATACTCTTTTCTTTTGAAGACACGTTAGCTTATACATGTAATTCAAATTCACAAAATAATTCATCAAGCTTAACTAAAAAAAGATCCCTAGGGACTTTATAAGCATCAACCATTGAAGCGCATAAGGTGGTTCTAGGGAAGGATTGAAGCACATATCTTACAAGATGCCTATTTTCAATTTTCTCACTTATTATATGAAGCACATTGACGATTTTTTTGAATCTACCATGCAATTGACTCAAGGTCTCATTTGTCTTCATGGTGAAGGATTAGAGTTGAGCCACCAAGAGGTCCTTCTTGACTCTTCTTGATTTGTTCAATCCTTCATTTAACTCAATAGGCTTTTCCCAAAGCTCTTTGGCGGAGTTAAATGGTCCGACTTTGTTCAATTGCTCCTTAGAAATGCCACATTATAGAGTTGTTGTGGCTTTTGCATTTGCTTGAGCCTTCTTCATGATCTCTTTTGTCCAATTTTTGGTTGAGAGAGGTGCTCCCTTCTCATCCTTTGGCATCTCAAAACCATCTACAATACTAAATCAATTTTCAATATCATTCATTAAATAATACTTCATTCAACCTTTCCAATAAGTAAAATCATTGCCGCCGAAGAACGGTGATTGTGCGGTGATATATCCTTGTTGAAACGCCATCTTGATGTTTCAGTTGTCGGTGAGTTCTCCCGAAATGAATCGTGCTCTAATACCACTTGTTGGGACCTTTGCATCTAGCAAGAGGGGGGAGTTAATAGCTTCTCTTGGATTTTGTCCACAAAATATTAGCCAAAACACAAGAAAAATATTGACAAAAATAATAACAATTAAAACAATGCTAACTCTCTTGATTTACTTGGTCTCCATCTCCTTGAGATGACTAATCCAAGGATCCATACCCACACAATCAAGCTCCACTATACTTTTCTCCTTTTCAATCAAGTTTGAAGGTGGAGAAACCCTTACAAGATGATCTCTTCCTCTTTTACAAGATGGGACTTAGAGATTGAAGAAGAGAGTAGGCTTTAGAAGCTTTGGGAACTTTGTAAAAGATTTTTCAATCACAATTCGTAACCCCCTTCATACCCCAAAGCTTCCCTTTAAATAGAGGAGAGAGCTGTTAACAAAACAGTTCAACCCCGACACCCGTCAACTGGCCTCAACCCCAGTCGACTGGTACCTAGCCAAACGGTTAGTTTTCGAACAGACCAGTAGACTGGCTCCCAGACCAGTCGACTGATACCTACTATTCGACCTTACAGAAAGATCAGTCGACTAGTGTCCCTACCAGTCGACTGCTCTTGTTACATACTCATACTCATCTTCTCCAGAGTCGCCCTTTGAAGCTCTCTTCCTTTGGCTCTCATCTCTCGGATGCATCCAAGCCCTCGGCTCGTCCTGATTCCATCCTTCGTGTATGTCTTGAAGTTTGCTTCCCTCAGCTCCACTCCATTGCTCCTCGTCCGGCGGTCCCTCGGATGCGCCATCCTTCATCGACTCAAGGACCCGAGCACCAGAATGAGATCACCCATGTGAGTTCCAACCTTGGTTGCACCAAGCTCCTCATGTGTGTTCCAATAAGTCCTGCATAACTCAAACACACATCAAACTAACATGAAAATATAACTTAATCAAATTGGCACACACATCAAAATCCATGATCTATCCGATCAAACTTGGGTCGATTGTACCAATAGATAGCTCAACCCCGAATAGAGGAGGTTAAGCCCCGAATGGGACAATATGCTGGTCCGAGACCAGTGGAGAATAATTGGTCCAAAACCAATGGAGAATAACCTTGATCATAAATGGGGGAGGTTGAGCCACACTAAGGGTATAAAGCCGCATTAAGGGTGCCTTCATTGCTAGCTCCCAGTCAAGGAAGTTGAGCCATGTTAAAGGTATAACGCCACATTAAGGGCGCTTTCGCTGCTAGCTCCTAGTTAGGGAGGTTGAGCCACACTAAGGGCATAATGTCGCATTAAGAGAGACTTTGCTACTAGCTCCTAGTCAGAAGGTTGAGCCACACTAAGGGCATAATGCCGTGTTAAGGGTGCCTTCGCTGCTAGCTCCCAGTCAGGGAGATTGGCCCCCAAATGGTGTTATATGCTGGTCCGAGACTAGTGGAAAATAGCTAGTTTGAAACCAGTGGAGAATATGCTCGACCCTAAATGGGGGAGGTTAAGCCACACTAAGGGCATAACGTCGCATTAAGGGTGCCTTCACTGCTAGCTCTCGGTCAGGAAGATTAAGCCACGTTAAGGGCATAATGCCACGTTAAGGGTGCCTTCGCTGCTAGCTTTCGATTAGGGAGGTTGAGTCATGCTAAGGGCATAATGCCGTGTTAATGGCAACTTTGCTACTAGCTCCAGGTCAAAAAGGTTGCGCCACGCTATGGGCATAATGCCGCGTGAACGGTGTTTTCGTTGCTACTTCCAGGGGGGTTGAGCCCCAAATGGGATAATATGCTGGTCCGAGACCAGTAGAGAATAGTTGGTCCGAGACCAGTGGAGAATATGCTTGACCCCGAATGGGGGAGGTTTATTGAGGTAATCTATAGTCCGTGTGACCATGTTTTTTGATGTTTGGGCAAAGGGTTTAAGTTAGGTTTACCCTTGTATTTGATATGTGTATTTAAGTGTGTAGGTTCTGCAGGATACACATAGTCCGGTGAAGGATTGCGCAACCGAGGGACCGTGGACAAGGCAGCAATGATGAGCTGAGGGAAACACACTTCGAGACATACGCAAAGGATGACATGAGGATGAGTTGCGGGCTTGTATGCATCTGAGGGATGAGAGCCAAAGCGAAGAAGGCTTGAAGGTAATAGTCAAGGCTTAAAGGCAATAGTCAAGTGTGTCATGAAGGTTCGAGTGCGAGTGAAATGTACTCAGGAAGGGAAATCTTAGGATTAGGGTTTGAGCAGTCGACTGCTGCTGGGAGCAGTCGACTGGTATTGACTGGAATTCGAACATTGGGCTTTACCGTTCGAATTCGGCTAGAGCAGTCCACTAAGGTTGGCACTGATCGACTAGTAACGACTAGTTCAGCAAACGAATTCTATTTAAGAGAGCTCGGTTTGGCTAGCTAGGGTTGATGAAATTAGACTTGGATAAAGGCCAATTAGTAGTCTAATCTCTCAGAGATCTTGTACGACGTTATGGCCAGATTTTTCCACTCACAAGGAGCTACGTGAGCTAGCTAAAGATTTTTCAGGTACTCATCCACCGACGGATCGAGATTATCCACCATACGGATAGTTGTGGAGTAGGAGCTTTATCTCCGAACCACGTTAAATGGTTTGTCTCCTTGTTTACTTTAGTTTAATTATATTTTCGCCGTGCAAACTAACAAGTATAGGAGAAAACCGAGAGATTAGAGGGCAATGTCTATTCACCCCCTCTAGACACCCATCCGATCTTGTACAAGGTTAAGCCACACTAAGGGCATAATGCCGTACTACGGGCGCCTTCACTGCTAACTTCTAGGCAGGGAAGTTGAGCCACGGTAAGGGCATAACACCGCGTTAAGGGCGCCTTCGCTGCTAGCTCATAGTCAGAGAGGTTGAGCCACGCTAAGGGAATAATGCCGCATTAAGTGCGCCTTCGCTGCTAACACCCGGTCAGGGTGGTTGAGCCATGTTAAGGGCAATATACGTGTTCGTGACGCGAAGTACCATCCTATTGATGGTAATCGTTGGTTGACAAGAGGGGGGGGGGGGGTGAATTGCCCCTGAAAATAAAAATTTTATCTTTTGTTTTTGCTTAAACAAAGATGTTGATTAGTTCAAAATAAAACAAACATAAATAGAAAAACTATAACAGAAAAAGAGGCGGACATATGTTTACTTGGTTTGCAATCGGGGAGGTTGCTAATCTAAGGCAGAATATAGCTCGATTCTCCTGAATAAACTCCTTCGGGCGAAGAAGCCTCTTATAAAATAAAAGCTCAGAAGAAGAATGGAAAACTACAAGGAATTCGTTTGCTTTTGAATCGGTTGAATGAATGATTTGGAACTGAGCTCTAGGAGCCTATTTATAGCCCCGATCAATTTTATCCGAATACTGACGTGGCACTATAGGGGCGCCCAAGTACTTGAGGGCGCGTGACACGTGGCTTGAAGGTTATCCGAAGCACAACATTCGCAAACGGCTAGCTGGTAGATAAAATTAGATCTCGGGCGCCTATATGCATAGGGGCGCTCGAGTGACTTTTGGTCAACAATTTGTTGATCAATCTCCAACTGGTCTTCGTGGGTGATCAATGTCCAGCTGGTCTTCGTGGGTGATTTCCAGGCCTTCCAAAGTTGGGCTTACCCGAACCCTCCTCCGACCTTCTCCTCGAGCGAGCTTTCTCCTAGTTTCTTGTCCCTCGAACGCCGCAGGCTTCTTTCTCGCTCTGTCGCCGTACTCTTCCATAGAACTCCACTCCCTCAGATGCATCGAGCCCCGTTGGCTCCCTTCCCGTGTCATCCTTCTCGACTGCTGCGTCTTCCGCTTGACTTCCTGCGCTCTTAATCTCCTGCACACTTTAACACAGGGATTAAAAATTAACATGACCTAACTTGCCTCGGTTGACCACATCAAAACTAATCTGGGGTACTTACACCTGTAAGCTGAGGAGAAGAGCAACAATACAATACATATGTGCAAGATAAAATTATATGCACTCGAAGCTGATGTGCGACATGGAGGTGGTCCCGTTGGAGATAATAACTCAATCTCTCGACTCCCAAGCTTCTGCAGAGCAGGAGAGATAATAAGAATATTGTTCTCATTGGAAATAATCTCTTTATCCCTCAACTCCCGAATATCCGTGAAGTTGAGGAGAGGGTCGAATACATCTCTTCGGGAATGATATTTCGTCCATTGGACTTTTCTGGAATCATGATGATGGTGAAGAATTTTCTGGTGTTATCCACCTGAGTGTCTCAGTTTAGGTGTACATTCCCACGAATGGCACCAAAATGCTCTGGAAATTGACGACGTGGATGGTGGACTCCAGTGATGCGAACTTGCTTGTCCTAAGAAATATTTAGGAGCATCTCTTCAGGGCTAATACTAGAGGGATATCAAATGATGTCCCTTAGTAGAATAATCAAGGAGTTTTTAAGGCGCCGCTAAGATACGAAAAGGCAACGTTAATGTGAGGAGAAGTTGGAAATGTGTAAAGAGAGACCCCAATAACTCTCAATAATTGACGATAATGATGAATATAAAGAAAACACCATTATTATTATTAACGATTTGGAAGATGAATGATCTCAAAAGTATAAAAGAAGTCAAGGAACACTTGAGTAGGGGGCTGTGTAATTTTTTCTAAACTCGCCTATGTCTATTATGTAAACTTCTCATTTTTTAATCTCAAATTTAAGCATCGGAATGGTAATCACCGAGACTTTTCTAGATACCATTCTAATATTCTTTTCTTTTCGAAAATTTTATTTTCAGATTACAATCTTCATTGCCAGTTTATCCAAGATGAAAGTAAATTCGCATCATCGGAGTCTTATCATTCACATCGTCATTTTCCAAAATAAATATTTTTAAATATATCAAATATGCAGGGTAACAACTATAAATTCACATCCGGTCGATTCAAAATTTAATATGTATAAAAAAACAATAATAATGAATAATATCCTTGAGAACAGTTATGCCATTTTATTCACGGGTGAGTGGGATGACATTTTGATTAAAAAAAAGTCCTCATTGTCTAAAAATTTAAACGACCTACTATTATACTTAGACCTCGTTAATAATTGAATAGAAGCGTGTATATCTGAATTAATTTATGTTCTGCTACTTTCCCTATAATAACGAACTAAAGTTCCAACATAACAAATGACAAAGCAGAGATACATACCCTCGTCAGTTTATGGAGTTCTGCAAGATTGACTAGTGGAATAAGCTTCAGGTAGCGATCGATCTCCACCTCTGCAGTCCTGAACCGACGCTCAATCTTCCACCCCATTACAAAAAGATAAGGAAAGCTGCGGTCTTGGCAACTCCTGACGAGGTGGTACGACCTCCTTAGTGCATCCTCCAGCCGCTGCAATGGCACCCTCGTCACGGGGGTTGCATTGAATTCCGACAGATTGAGCGGCTCTATGAGGGCACTGACCATCTGCACGTAATCGGAGAAGGCCTTGCACTTGGTTTTGTGTATTCGTGCGTTGGCGGCGGTTGGGAGATGAGGCTCACGGCATCGAGTCCCAGTAGCTGCGCAACGGTAGCAGCGTCCCCTATCGGTCCCCATGGCGACGCCATTAACGTGTCCCCACTTCCACAATCTGATTGAGAAGCAGGGAAAAGGGGAAATTTTCATTATCTTTATTCATCCAGCCACTTTTATTCATCAGGCTTTGCTTGTTTCTCATCACCCTTTTCCTAATTTTCACCCAATCGACGACAAACAAAATAGAGGATTCAAATGAAATTGAATCCTCTGCTTTCCGTGGAGAACAGAATAGAGAAAAGCTTTGTATAGTCTAGGTCATGGTACCTGCGATTATCGGCAAAATTCTGACAGTGGCGGTGTAGTCGAGGTTCCACGCGGCTCCTAATGCGTCTAAAACTTGAGGACTACAAATACAATGACATGACGAAGAAGAGGACGAGCTATTTGCGTTGACTCCCATGGTCCACTCCCTAGTACACACTAATGAACTAACATGACTTTGGTTTTAATGAACATGGCCCTCTCCGCTCAGCTCAATTCCCTGAGCAATCCATTTGTAGAGTTAGTGGTCTTCTGAATTCTCTATTTAGTAACGGTCCATCAGAAACGGTTGAAGCCGCCGGAACGATTCAAAAAAGGCGAAACGCTCGTCTCCAGCGCCCCCGTCAGTCCGTCTCAAGACCAACACAGAGAAGGTAAATCACGGGTTATCACTGGTGTGATGAGGCGTCTGGGGTCGAGGGAATTTAATGCCAGCAGACCAGGATTTTATCCCTGTGCGCAACTGACGACCCTCGATCCTGGACCTCCGTTTCAAGCAGCAGACGACTTACCATCCAATCCAGCCCGTGGGGGCTATGAAGTCGCCGTAACGAGAGAGAGAGAGTTGAAATCAACGGAGAAAACAATAGAATGACCTTTATTTCCTTGGACATTATTAGGGTGATAAATGAACTAAATATTTATGAATAAATTTAGGGTTTGATTTGATAAAAATTTAATTATATTTGTTCAGTACACATATGACTAAGTTTGCTAAATCTTTATGAACAATGTTAATGATATGTTCATGAACATATTCCCGAATAAAGTTTATACACCATCATCAATAAAATTATTATTAACATACTAAATAAACAGATAAATTTTTTAAATAAATAAATTTAAAATTTCAAACTTAATAACACACGAAATAAAATTTAAAAAATAAAAATTTCAAATAATTAAATAAATTTAAATTAAAAATTTGATAACATCTAAATGAAGCTCAAACTCATAAAAAAAATCAAACCAAGATTGAACAATCATTTCACGATTCAATTTATTTTAGGCTCGACTTGTGATGTAGATCCAACCCATATTATAGCCCAATATGCACTTTAAATTTCAAAAGGGAATAACTTTTGACTTGGTACTCCGAATCATGCTCTGTCGATGGTCACATATCCAGAATTCGAAAGTTATGTTTGTTACTAGTGAAGCCATAACCGTCAATTTTCAAACCCTAATTCCGTCGTTTTAACCCTTTTCAGAGCACTTTTGCTATTTTTGATCATTTTTATTTTTTTTAGATATTTAGGATATTTTTAGTATTTCTGGTATTTATAGGAGAAAATTTATCTTGATTTGCATTCCATTTTGAGTTAAAATTATCCAATTAATTATTTTCTCTTTCAGGTAAAAGATTTAATTCTTATCTTTACAAAATTGAAATTAAAATCTTTTAATTGTAATTTCTTTCTTTTATTAGGGTCCTAGACTATGATATAAATAAGTTATATTTTGGTATTAGGGATCATCCCCTATTTATAATAAATTTTCTGATTGTAGTGAAATTTGGATAACGATGTTTTCTCTTCGTGTTTAGGAGGATTTCCTACTTCTTTTTCTACTCTATCTTTCCTTCTTAGTTGCCCGCAGGATAATCGTTATCCTGTTTGACGTTAGTTGGTATCAAAACCATGTAAATATCATCATTGGATCCAATGGTGGGCCGTCATGGTCGTAGTCGCGGTTGGAACAACAAGCAAGCTTCGATGGAGGAAGCCGGACATGACGATTGAAGATTTGCGAAGGTAAGAAGCAAAACTCACCCAACAAAACCAGCATTGCGGGCGCGGGATAACGAGGATCGAGAGAATTTAGATTGTGGATCTGAGTCTTTTTTCAATAACTCATATCATCGACGGGATACACCTCAAGGATGTTATGGGCGAGAGGAGCCTGTCGGAGACTTCGGATTTCAGAATCTGCTCGATTTTTCTGGTTTGTTGCTAGCGGAGGGCTTCATTGATTAACAAAGTAGAGTGGATCTTCGATTACAAGCAAGTTCTTGATCAGATGAAGGTGATGTTAATTGTAATCCAACTCAAAGGGTGAGTGTCAGTATAGTGGGAACAGATGTGACGCTCTCAAAACAACCTCAAATAACTGACTGGGAGATTATGAAGAAAAAAGTGAAAGAACACTTCCTTCTTTTCGCCTACACCCAAACTCTGTTCCGCATACTTCACTCATTGACATAGGGTGTGAGATTGGTCGACGAATATATAGACGAGTTCTTCTAGTTGGTGGACCGAAACGATCTATTCGAGACGGAGGACCAGAATGTGGCACGATATTTAGGGGGTCTACGCTTGGCCTTGCAAGATGCCCTCAATCTCCATTCATTTTCGATGATGTCAGAGACCTTTCAGCGTGCACTAGCGGGTGAAAAAGTAATAAAATCGTAAACAAGTGGGAAAAAGCAACTAGAATAATTGGCCAGTTCGCTCTCAAAATTCTCGTCCTTCACAATAATAGTCATTGCAACAGCCATTGTAGTGGTTGCCGCAATGACCGCCACAATTTAACTCTAAGGCCTCTATTAGATGTTATCAAGGTAGTGATCAGGGACATATGATGCACCAATACAGGAAGCCCTCTTCTACTGATTTGAAGGGCAAAAATTTGCTGATTGAGGAAGAAATGATAGAAAATACAACAATACTTGGTGATCCAATGTATGAAGCATCTAATAAAGTGATTTATGGTGATAACCACAAGACTTTGGTCATTCATAAGAGTCTGCTGACTCCCAAGGGTGATTTCGAGGGGTGATTGGTTGAGAACCAATATCTTTCACACTACCTGCACCATCGTGGATAAAGTCTACAAGATGATCATCGATAGTAGTAGTTATGAGAATGTAGTATCTGCTGAGGCCGTCTAGAAATTACAACTGAAGACAGACCATCATCCCTAGCCCTACAAGCTATCCTGGCTGAAGAAAGAAAGTGAGGTAATAGTAGATCGGCGATGCTTCGCTTCCTTTTCAATTGAAAAATATTTTGATAGCGCTTAGTGTGATGTGGTAGTCATGGATACATGTCATGTATTGTTAGGGTGACCTTAGTAGTATGATCACAGTGTTGTTCATGATGAGAGGAAGAATATATATATCCTTCACATCAAGGACAAAAAAGGATTGTGCTGGCGCTGCGGTGGGAAGGATCTACTCTAATTCCAGTAGATAAAAAAACTAATCTGCTTTCTATATCCAGGTTTTTAGATGAAGTGAAACATGGAGTTGTATATATTTTGCTACCATACCAAAGCGTTGCTTTTGCCACAATTGCTGAGCTACCAATCGATGTACAACATCTGTTAGCGGATTTTGATGAGTTGATGTCAGAGGATCTTCTGTAACGCCCGACCTTATATCTACCCTAAAGGCGGGGTTACGGGTCCACACATTCATATCATGCAATCATGTTAAACATGTATATCCAACCAAAACAGTTATAATACATGAACTAGTAATAAGCATGCTTATTGAACACTAAATTACCAAGCAAGGTTTTCCATTTCATTTATATCTACATGCATTTACAACCTAATATGGAAATCATTTAACACACTATAGCATGAAATCTCAAGTAAGCATATAGCAAAAGTTATCTAGTCTTAGATGCATGCAAAAGAAACATTCATAGGCAACCGAAAATAGTAAACATCTAGCATTTTACTGAGCATGCGTACTATAGGAATTAGACATTAATAATAGTATTATCTAACACGACTTAGGTTCCATATCCCTAACAGTAGAGTAGTCACAATCATCATATATTCAGAGTATAGTAATACATTTTCAATCTTTAATAGGAAGCAGTTAGATTCTAGACAAACTAAGGTAGATAGAATCTTTCATCCTTTCCCGAGCCATCACCACACACATCCTCCAACCTTCCCTCTGCCTCTTCCTTTAGTTCAAGTATTTCTTACCGCTATCTGCAGCATAAGAAAAATAACAGGAACTAGTAAGCAAAACATGCTTAGTAAGAATCCGGGCCTACTCGCAAAATCCATATCAATACATCATATCATGTACACAATAATCAGATAGAATTATCAGCATCATAAGCATCTCATCAAAGCATCATAAACATCAATTTATCTCTAAGTACTTTACGGAACAAGATCACACGATGAGAAATGTTTTTCAAAAAGTTCCATAATGGTAAGTACTTCAAAATATCATATCATCATCCAGGGCCCAGTTGTCGTACCACATCATGCGCGTTCCCTAATAAATTGGGGTAGCGAGCCACCAATCTAATTAGAGCAGGACCCTTCCGTCCTACCAATGCCATGACCTTAACATGCTTATTGGATTTGTTTAACGACCCCCTTCCGAGTCGGGTAGACAACTTTCCAAAGTAAAGTAATTTATCATGCAATTACTCATATATGTATATGCCTAAAGGTACTCTCAATCACATCATTTTCATTTTTTTTTTCAAAAGAATGAAACAAGTAACATTCAATAGCAATTATGCTACAGGCGAGAGGATACTTACATCCTTGCGCTTGAATTTACTCTTCTCTTTAAATTGTAGGGTACCCTACACTTGGAGGGTGAGTGAGAATCCTTCTCTTGGAATCTTCCTCTAAGCCTTCTTGAACTTAGTAGTGACAAGGTCTTTGGAGAGTTTTCTTCCTTCCAACTTTCCTAGGGCTAGAACCTTAGATCTTGTTTTCGAAAATGGAAGGGGAAGGGAGAAAGGGGTCTCGGTTTTGGAAGGTGATGAGGAAGAAGAAAAGGAGAGAAGGAAGTTGCTCTAACTTCCACCTATTTATACTTTTCTCATGAAAAGACATGTCTCTTCACTCTTACACACTTAACAAGCATGTTTCTTATTCTCTCAACAAGAAATAATGCTTGGTGTAGTGGTTAAGGCATGGAGAGTGCAACTAGGAGGTTCAAGGTTCAAATCCTTGCTTCCTCCTTTCCACCTCTTCTTTTTATTTTATTTTGCACTAATCCATATCCAACCCCTTAAGCCAAACCCATCATGAAATTTCATAACAATAATAATATCATGAATTTCCTTAACATTTCATAATATTTCATGATAATATTTCATGAATTCCATCACATCTCATATTCATGAATTCATAATATTTCATAATATTTCATGATAATATTTCATGAAGTCTATCACATCTCATATTCATGAATTCATAATATTTCATAACATTTCATGATAATATTTCGTATTCTTCCATAATGATATTTCATCATGAATTCACAATATTATCCACATAATATTTTATAAGGAATTCATAATATTATTCATGGTGAAATTTCGGGGTGTTACAATCCTACACACCTTATAAAAAAGTTCGTCCCGAACTTTAGAACAGATCCGGATACTTTAATCGCATCGTATCTTCCTGTTCCCAGGTGGCTTCTTCAAATTGCTCATTCCGCCATAGAACCTTTACTAAGGGTACTTCCTTGTTTCTTAGCCTTTTGACCTCCCGATCTAAAATCTGTATAGGTCGGCGTTCGGAACTAAGGCTCTCCGGTTCTTGCACTGGTGGGGGTTTCATCATTTGACTCGCATCAGGGGTACACTTCTTGAGCATCGATACGTGGAATACGTTGTGGATAGCCGCCATCTCTGGCGGTAGCTCCAGCTCGTAGGCCACCTTGCCTACTCTTCTCAAAATCTGATAGGGTCCCACGTATCGCGGACTCAGTTTCCCCTTCTTTCCGAATCTCATCACCCCTTTCATAGGGGCTACCTTCAGGAATACCGACTCCCCAACCTCGAACTCGAGTGATCGACGTCGCTTATCAGCGTAGCTCTTCTGCCGACTCTGAGCAGTCTCTATCCTCTGGCGGATATTCTTTATAGCCTGAGTGGTCTCATCAATAATATCGGTCTGGAGTCCCATCTCCCTCGTTTCACCACTCTCGTGCCAGCATAACGGAGATCTGCATTTCCTTCCGTATAGTGCTTCGTACGGTGCCATCCCGATAGTAGCCTGATAACTGTTGTTATAAGCAAATTCTGCCAGGCTCAGGTATCGACACCAGCTTCCCTTGAAGTCCAAGGTGCAAGCTCGTAACATATCTTCCAGTATCTGGTTAACTCGTTCAGTCTGCTCGTCAGTCTGGGGGTGAAAGGCTGTACTGAACTTCAGCTTTGTGCCAAGAGCCTTCTGCACGTGTCCCCAAAAATCAGAAGTAAATCGACCATCTCGGTCAGAGACGATGGTCTTGGGAACCCCGTGTAGTCGGACAATCTCCTTGGCGTACAGTTGAGCCAACTGCTCCACTGAATAAGTCATCCTGATAGCCAGAAAATGCGCGGATTTTGTCAGCCGGTCCACAATAACCCATATACTATCATATCCATTCGTAGTCCGAGGTAGCCCTGATATGAAATCCATAGATATGTCCTCCCATTTCCACTCGGGAATAGGTAGAGGCTGCAGAACTCCCCCAGGTCTCTGGTGTTCTGCTTTGACCCTCTGGCAGGTCAAACACATGCTGATATAATGGGCTACATCCTTCTTCATGCCGGACCACCAAAATTTGCCCTTCAGATCTTGATACATCTTGGTAGACCCAGGATGCATCGCATAAGGTGTGCCGTGAGCTTCCTCGAGTATCCTTGTCCGTAAATCGGAGTCGTCGGGAACGCATAATCGATCCCGGAGATATAAAACTCTACTATCGGAAATCCGGAATCCCTCGTCCTTGCCTTCAAGAATCTCTTGCTTGATTCTCTGAAAACTCGGATCAAGATTCTGCTTCTCCAGAATACCATCAAATAATGTCGGCGCAATCTGTAGAGTAGAAAGCCGTCCCGATATTATCTCGATTCCGAAATCCATAATCTCTTTCCCTAAGGGTCGTGACAAAGCTGATAAAGACAACAATGTAGCACAAGATTTTCTACTGAGTGCATCCGCTACCTTGTTGGCTTTTCCCGGATGGTATAAGATCTCACAGTCGTAGTCTTTGACCAACTCGAGCCATCGGCGTTGTCGCATATTCAGGTCTTTCTGGGTGAAGAAGAATCGCAGACTCTGGTGATCCGTATAAACTTTGCACTGAGTTCCATATAAATAATGCCTCCATGTTTTCAGTGCGAAGACCACCGCTGCTAGTTCCAAATCATGGGTAGGATAATTCTTTTCATGTTCCTTCAGTTGCCTAGAAGCATAGGCAATTACCTTCCCATTTTGCATAAGTACAGCTCCGAGTCCAAGTTTGGATGCGTCGCTGTACATATCGAAACCCGTATCATTTTCCGGAAGAGTCAATATAGGAGCGCTAGTCAGTCTCCTTTTCAGTTCAGAGAAACTCTTCTCACATTCCTCGGTCCAGGTATATTTCTTATCTTTCTTTGTAAGAGCTGTCATAGGGGCTGCAATCCGAGAGAAATTCTCTACGAATTTTCTGTAGTAACCTGCTAACCCCAGAAAACTTCTGACCTCACTGGCATTCTTGGGTCTGGACCAGTTACTTACGGCCTCAATTTTAATTGGGTCGACCATCACTCCGTCCTTGGAGATAATACGTCCCAGGAATGCTACTTGATCATGCGTAATCAACTCATAATAGGTTTTTCTGTATTATTCATCCTTATGTGTCGCATGATCAATATTGGATAAATGAGATTTTTATTCATTATTCCAACCGGAATTTATTTTTTTTTATTTATTCTCATAAGTCAACATACACTAATCCACCCAGGGAGCCAGATGGGCTGCCTGGATGCCCAACATAAAGAATAACATAGCGACACCTACTATCTCCTCGCTCATCACCCTCTGGCCCGCCTCAGGATCCTCAACTGTTCCCATCGGGTCTTCTTCTTCTTCGATCTCGAGGATCTCCTCGTCTGCCTCAACATCTTCCTCGAACACCCACAGCATCTCTGGATCCTCCTTGAAGGCCTCGGGATCCTCCTCGAAGGGCTCAGGATCCTCCTCAAGTGGCTCGGGATCCTCCTCGAAGGGCTCAGGATCCTCCTCAAATGGCTCGGGATCCTCCTCGAAGGGCTCAGGATCCTCCTCAAATGGCTCGGGATCCTCCTCGAAGGGCTCAGGATCCTCCTCAACCGGCTCAGGGTCCTCCTCAGACGGCTCGGGATCCTCATCTGACGGCTCGGGATCCTCCTCGGAGTCCCCCAGATCTGCTGGGAACTCATGGCGGAGAAGCTGCCTGCACAACTCCGCATAGGGAATACAGCATCTGTGCTGTCCCCAGATCTGAAGCGCCACCTCTCTGGCCCGGTTGGGCAAGGAACGGAGTAAAGCGCCAATCCTATGATCGTCCGTGGCTGGAAACCCTTCTCGCTCCAGTTTCCAGAAGTGCCGATCCAAGAATCCTATGGTGTCCTGAATTCCCCGAGTCGGCCAATACCTAATTGTCTTTATCTGCTCCAGCAACTCGCGGCATCTCTCAGGGTAGTCCTCCTGCAACATCTGGAATTAAAAAAAAATGACATGGCTAGTACTAAACCATTCTTTTTTTTTCAATTCGCAAATGTATACAGAGGAAAACTCACACCAAATCGGTGTAGTTTACCCTAGTGATTACTATATGTAACCACCCTCCTACCCAAGTTCTAAATTATTAAAATAGTGTTCATGTTCACCTAACTTACAATTACTTATCATATATATTATACAGGTGATAATTCAACTATCATAAACACTACTTCATGCAAGCATGAATCATTTCTATACATAGTCATTAATATCATACAAGTGATAATTAAGCTAACATAATTACTACTTTATGCAAGCATTAATCATTTCTATATCATGCAAACATACTTCATCTCATATAGTCGTACTGTACATGAAATAAATAGAGTAAGGCGAGTTAGGATTTCTTACTTGGAAGCGGCAGGAGGAAGCTTGATGTGTGTGTGGTGGAGGGGAAAACTGCTCTGATACCAACTTGTAACGCCCGACCTTATATCTACCCTAAAGGCGGGGTTACGGGTCCACACATTCATATCATGCAATCATGTTAAACATGTATATCCAACCAAAACAGTTACAATACATGAACTAGTAATAAGCATGCTTATTGAACACTAAATTACCAAGCAAGGTTTTCCATTTCATTTATATCTACATGCATTTACAACCTAATATGGAAATCATTTAACACACTATAGCATGAAATCTCAAGTAAGCATATAGCAAAAGTTATCTAGTCTTAGATGCATGCAAAAGAAACATTCATAGGCAACCGAAAATAGTAAACATCTAGCATTTTACTGAGCATGCGTACTATAGGAATTAGACATTAATAATAGTATTATCTAACACGACTTAGGTTCCATATCCCTAACAGTAGAGTAGTCACAATCATCATATATTCAGAGTATAGTAATACATTTTCAATCTTTAATAGGAAGCAGTTAGATTCTAGACAAACTAAGGTAGATAGAATCTTTCATCCTTTCCCGAGCCATCACCACACACATCCTCCAACCTTCCCTCTGCCTCTTCCTTTAGTTCGAGTATTTCTTACCGCTATCTGCAGCATAAGAAAATAACAGGAACTAGTAAGCAAAACATGCTTAGTAAGAATCCGGGCCTACTCGCAAAAATCCATATCAATACATCATATCATGTACACAATAATCAGATAGAATTATCAGCATCATAAGCATCTCATCAAAGCATCATAAACNATTAGCATGAATAAGATTCCCTATGCATCCGCAATAGGATCTATCATGTATGCTATGTTATGTACTAGGCCCGAAGTATCGTATGCTCTGAGCGTCACGAGCAGATACCAATCTGATCCAGGAATGGATCATTGGGCGGCTGTTAAGACAATCCTTAAGTACTTAAGAAGAACTAAGGATGTATTCTAATATATGGAGAAGGAGATTTGAAAATACGTGGGTATACAGATGCCAGTTTCCAGACGGATAAGGATGACTCCAAATCGCAGTCTGGATACGTATTTACTTTGAATGGAGGCGCAGTAAGTTGGAAGAGTTCCAAACAAGACACTGTAGCGGATTCTACCACGGAAGCGGAATATATCGCAGCTTCGGAAGCAGCAAAGGAAGCAGTCTGGATCAAGAAGTTTGTCTCCGAACTTGGCGTGGTTCCAACCATTGATGAAGCAGTGCCGGTATACTGCGACAACAATGGAGCTATTGCACAAGCGAAGGAACCAAGGTCTCATCAGCGATCCAAACACGTGCTTCGACGCTATCATCTGATCAGAGAGATTATAAGTAGGAATGACATACAAATTGAGAGAGTTCCCACTGAAAGGAATATAGCGGATCCTTTAAGGCCTTGCCTCAAAACAAGTTTGAGGGTCATGTTAGAGCCTATGGTATTGGATACCGTAGCGATTGGCATTAGGCCAAGTGGGAGTTTGTTAGTAATATGAGAGAAGTGTCCTAAGGCAATCGCCTTATGATGTAAATATTTATTTTAATAAATGATAATTCACTATTTGAGTATACATGTTTGTGTATTTGATTGGGATCTTAAACTCATCTACTGAATGTCCGCAATACAACTCACAGCATAAGAGAATTTGTGATGGGATCACAACTAGTGATTATCTCTAATGTGTAATTGTGAAGTATTGAAATTATCCCTAGTCGATGAATTGATAAAAATGGACACTATCAATTCTGTTGAGACTAGCATGGGTTATTCTCTAATCAGCTGATTCTCACTAGCTGGTGACATTGGGATGTCCGGAGATAAACATGGATGCTAGTTAAGGGAACTAGTTCATTGGAGTGACTGGCTGTAAGACTTCATATGGGAATCTACATGTAGATATGTCAATGAAGATCTTACTGCGGCTTAAGTGCGATGTTCCTTTGACTTGCGGTGTTCAAGTCATCTTGGTCATGGAGACTTATACTTTAACATCTTAAGCAAGCATCTCCAAGGAGGTGTGGACCCGGGATGGTTGGGTATAAGCCGAAGTGCCCGAAGATGTTTGAACAGCCTACAAAGGATTCACCACTCCTTGCGAGGAGATGTATACCCAGGCCTATCGTCGGATTGTTACTCAAAGCCTCTGGCCAGAGCATATCATGTTAAGAGTACGAGTCTCTTAAATACATGAGAGTAATTAGAAATCCAAAGGACGAGGAAGACACTACTTGGGCTAGGTGTGACGTAGTCAGCCTAGTGGGGACTGACACCATAGACCGTGTCCTGAACCAAGTGGGTATAAGGTGGTGAAGGGAATGAGGCACGATTCATTAGAGCTGCTGAAGGGTTTCAGAATAATTTCTTCTGGGGTCAAACCGTTGATCTTACGATTAATTGGGGATCATGATGTACTACTAGGTGCCACTCATGATCGTTCTATAATTAATGGGTTAATTATAGACGGCCAACATAAATCGAAAGCCTATTTAGTCACACGCAATACGAGTAATCCGAGGGATTTAAAACGAGTTGAAAATTGGATTTTCCGATCAAGAGAAACGAGTCAAATCTGAGTTAATCAGAGGCGCAATGGAAGCTAAAAATGGCTAAGTCTTTTGAAGGCTTTTTGGGCGAATTAAATGAGTTTAATTCGCGACGGTTCGGGTCGGTTTGGGCCGGCCAAAGAGGGTGTTAACCCTCTTTGGGTGGCCGGCCAATGAAGGAAAATAAACCAAGTTTATTTTGGTTTAATTAATAAAATAAATCTAGTATGATTTGTTTTATAAATTATGGATAAATAAATTTGTATAAAGAAATTTATATAAATAAAATTTATAGAAATTTATTCTTTTTTGGAAGATTAAAATAATCCATGAATTGGTTTATTTTAATTTTATAAAATCAATTATGAATTGATTTTTCCATAATAAGAAAGTTTATAAATTTCTTATAAAATTTATTCCATAATTTAAAGAGAAGAAGAACTAGTTTTATTATAAATTAGTTTATGATAAAACTTGGTTTAAACGGAATAATTAGTTAAGAAAATTTATAGGATAAGTTTCTTATAACTAATTCCGTTTAGAGGGAGACTTAGCAAAGAGTTGCTACTATATAAAGGACCCAAAGGCTAGCCCTTTATTCACAACAAACATCAATTAATCAAGAGATTAATTATTCTCTCCCTCTCTCTCTTCTCTTCTCCTCTTCTCCTTCCCATTAGGGCCGGCGCCCTTCTTCTAGAATTAGGGCCGGCGCACCAAGCCTTCCTCCAAGGGTGAAGTTGGCGTGAGCTTTCAAGGAGAAGGAGAACCCGAACACGAAGAAGAAGAAGCGGATAGCGACTCCTCTCTTCTCGGAATTCGATTCCGTTACTTCGTTGGTTAGTTTTTCCATTGTTTCTCTTATTCTTCTAGTTGTGCCTTCCGAGAATCTAGTAGTTCTCGTCGGCACAAAACTCGTGACTTTGTGAAGTCATCCCGAAGAGAACTCGGCGTGGACGCGAATAGAGGCGAAGCTTCCAAGGGACGCTACGGTTGGATCTCGTCCCTTACTTCGAGTTACGAGAGGTACTTGGTAAATTTGTTTACTATTCCGCAATGTTTTATTTTATGATTATGTCAACACACCATAAGAATGCATGCTAGATACGAAGTTAAAATAATTTAGGAAATTATTTTATGCAAACTCTTCCGCTGCACGTAAAAATTTTAAATTTTACGAACTCGTATCCTTGTCGACATGCACCCGGTCCCAACAGTTCTTTATGGTCACATTGTTTAATGCCCGATAGTCGATACACATACGCATCGACCCGTCCTTCTTCTTGACGAACAGTACGGGAGCTCCCCAGGGGGAATGACTAGGGCGAATAAGTCCCTTGTCGAGTAGCTCTTGTAGCTGTCCTTTTGTGTCGCATGATCAATATAGGATAAATGAGATTTTATTTATTGTACCAACTGAAATTTATTTTATTCATTCTTATAAGTCTACATATAAACTAGTCCACTCAGTGAGCGAGACGGGCTGCCGTGATGCCCAACATAAAGAATAACATAGCGACACCTACTATCTCCTCGCTCATCACCCTCTGGCCCGCCTCAGGATCCTCAACTGTTCCCATCGGGTCTTCTTCTTCTTCGATCTCGAGGATCTCCTCGTCTGCCTCAACATCTTCCTCGAACACCCACAGCATCTCTGGATCCTCCTCGAAGGGCTCGGGATCCTCCTCGAGGGGCTCAGGATCCTCCTCGAAGGCCTCGGGATCCTCCTCGAAGGGCTCAGGATCCTCCTCAGGGTCCTCCTCGGACGGCTCAGGGTCCTCCTCAGGGTCCTCCTCGGACGGCTCAGGGTCCTCCTCAGGGTCCTCCTCGGATGGCTCAGAGTCCTCCTCGGAGTCAGGGTCCTCCTCCGAGTCTCCCAGGTCCGCTGGGAACTCATGGCGAAGGAGCTGCCTGCACAAACTCGTATAGGGCATACGGCATCTGTGCTGTCCCCAGATCTGGTGTGCCACCTCTCTTGCCCGGTTGGGCAAGGAACGGAGTAAAGCTCCGATCCTATGATCGTCCGTGGCTGGAAACCCTTCCCGCTCCAGTTTCCAGAAGAGCCGATCCAAGAATCCTATGGTGCCTTGGATTCCTAGAACCGGCCAATCCCTAACAGTCTCTATCTGCTCTAGCAGCTCGCGACATCTCTCAGGGTAGTCCTCAGGCAACATCTGGAATTGAAAAAAAATGACATGGTTAGTACAAAACCATTCCTTTCTCAATTCGCAAATGTATACAGAGGAAAACACACACCTAATCGGTGTAGTTTACCCTGGTGATTACTATATGTAACCACTCTCCTACTCAAGTTCTAATTTATCAAAATAGTGTTCATGTTCACCTATCTTACAATTACTTATCATATATATTATACAGGTGATAATTCAACTATCATAAACACTTCTTCATACAAGCATGAATCATTTCTATACATAGTCATTAATATCATACAAGTGATAATTAAGCTAACATAATTACTACTTTATGCAAGCATTAATTATTTCTATATCATGCAAGCATAAATCATTTCTATCAATATCATTACTGTACATGAATTAAATAAAGCGAGTTTAGGATTTCTTACTTGGAAGCGGCAGAAGGAAGCTTGATGTGTGTGTGATGGAGGGGAAACCTGCTCTGATACCAACTTGTAACGCCCGACCTTATATCTACCCTAAAGGCGGGGTTACGGGTCCATACATTCATATCATCCAATCATGTTAAACATGTATATCCAAACCAAACAGTTACAATACATGAACTAGTAATAAGCATGCTTATTGAACACTAAATTACCAAGCAAGGTTTTCCAATCGAATAATTCATTTATATCTACATGCATTTACAACCTAATATGGAAAGCATTTAACACACTATGGCATGAAATCTCAAGTAAGCATATAGCAAGAGTTATCTAATCTTAGACACATGCAAAAGAGCATATACAAAGGAAGCATTCATAAGCAACCGGAAGTAGTAACATCTAACATTTTATTGAGCATGCATACTATAGGAATTAGACATTAATAGTAGTATTAGCTAACATGGCTTAGGTTTCATATCTCTAACAGTAGAGTAGTCACAATCATCATACATTCAGAGTATAGCAATACAATTTCAATCTTTCATAGGAAGCAGTTAGATTCTAGACAAACTAAGGTAGATAGAATCTTTCATCCTTTCCCGAGCCATCACCACACACATCCTCCAACCTTCCCTCTGCCTCTTCCTTTAGTTCGAGTATTTCTTACCGCTATCTGCAGCATAAGAAAAATAACAGGAACTAGTAAGCAAAACATGCTTAGTAAGAATCCGGGCCTACTCGCAAAATCCATGTCAATACATCATATCATGTACACAGTAATCAGATAGAATTATCAGCATCATAAGCATCTCATCAAAGCATCATAAACATCACATCAATTTATCTCTAAGTACTTTACGGAACAATATTATCACATGATGAGAAAAGTATGCTTTTCAAAAAGGTTCCATAATGGTAAGTACTTCAAAATATCATATCATCATCCAGGGCCCAGTTGTCGTACCACATCATCATGCGCGTTCCCTAATAAATTGGGGTAGCGAGCCACCAATCTAATTAGAGCAGGACCCTTCCGTCCTACCAATGCCATGACCTTAACATGCTCATTGGATTTGTTTAACGACCCCCTTCCGAGTCGGGTAGACAACTTTCCAAAGTAAAGTAATTTATCATGCAATTACTCATATATGTATATGCCTAAAGGTACTCTTTAATCACTTCTCAAAGGGACACACCACGCATTCGGGTGCTCTTGATCCCCTAGGGATACACCACGCATTCGGGTGCTCTTGATCTCAGTTTCAATAGAGTATCCTTTTTATGCATATTATCAACCACATCATAATCACATCATATTCATGTCATAAGAGTGCCCCATGGGCTATAAGGCATGCTTTTATACCTAACAAGATAGGTCACATTCATTATACTCACACCACATCTGTAGTAGCATGCTTCATGGTCTCATTAGGTACTTTCCAACCCTAGGACTAGGGTTGGCCGAAAGTCACAAGTAAAGAGGAGTTGGTTTTCCAAGTAAGCATTCATTCAAACATTTCTACAAATACCTCAAGTACCTTTCATGTTACCAATTGAACAAGGTTTATATCTCAAAGTGGGATTAGCATCCACTAACCCTAAATTACAAGGGATGGCCGAATGGTAGAGTGGGGGGTTTCTAGGGTTTTTGGACAAGTCATCATTCACAAAACCACACACATATATATACAACATTTTATCTACCATTCTAATCATAGGAACACAATAAGGTAGCAAGCCACACCAAAACCCTAACTTTTCTTCCTTGGCCGAAAATGGTAGGGCACCAAAACCCTAATTCTTGTTATCACACATGATGGCAAAGTAACCTAAATTCATACCCTAAGTTCTTAGGGATATCCTTATGCATCAAGAAGCAACCAAGGCCCATAAATGGGTGGTGGCCGAAAGTTTGTAGGGTACCAAACCCTAACTTTTGTCCTTCCAAAAATTTGGAAACAACACATATATGTATAAAATCCCTAGGGGTACTAGCATGCATCAAGGTGTGATCAAACACCTTCTCTTGGACCCCCTTACTAGAGGTGGCCGAAAGTTTGTATAAGGGAGAACTCCCATTTCTCAAAACAAGAACACAAGGAAATCATACATAAACCATTATACTGCAGGCGAGAGGATTCTTACATCCTAGCGCTGGAATTTCGCCTTCTCTTAAATTGTAGGGTACCCTACACTTGGAGGGTATGCAAAGATCCTTTTCTTCCAAATCTTCTCTCTAGTATTCCTTGGTCTTGGTAGAAAGAAATGGTACTTGGCTTCCCTTCCTTGCAATTGCCCTAGGGTTAGAACCCTTAGGTGTTGGTTTCGAAAATGGCAAAGGGAAGAAAGTGGTTTTCGGCAAGAAGAAGAAAGGAGGAAGAAAAATGAGTAACTTCCTCTAACTTCCTTCTCTTTATCCTATTTATACACCTCTTGTGAAGAAGCATGTCTCTTCACTCTTACACACTTAACAAGCATGTTCCTTTCTCCTTCTACATGAAATATTGCTTGGTTCCTTGGTTATGACATGGTGAGTGCAACTAGGAGGTCCAAGGTTCAATCCTTGCTTCCTCCACTTTGCACTTTCTTTTTAACACCATTCATTTCCAAGCCCAATAAACCAAGCCCATCATGAAATTCATAATATGAATAATATTGTATGAATTCAGAATATTTCATAATATCCCAAAAATATTATTTCATAATATTTTTAATATTCCATATTCATAAATATAATATTTTATGCTAATATTTCATGATAATAATATTTCATGAATATAATATTTCATGCATATAATATTTCATGCATTCATAACATTTTATAGCATGTGATTGCATGAAATTCATATCATTTCATTATAACCATTTTCATACATTGTCATGATTTTACATTGACAAATTCGGGGTGTTACACGTAGTGCGTGTGACTAAATAGGCTTTCGATTTATGTTGGCCGTCTATAATCAACCAATTATAGAACGATCATGAGTGGCACCTAGTAGTACATCATGACCCCCAATTAATCGAAAGATCAACGGTTGACCTCAGAAATAATTCTGAAACCTTTCAGCAGCTCTAATGAATCGTGCCTCATTCCCTTCACCATCTTATACCCACTTGGTTCAGGACACGGTCTATGTGTGTCAATCCCCACTAGGCTGACTACGTCACACCTAGCCCAAGTAGTGTTCTCTCGTCCTTTGGATTTCTAATTACTCACATGTATTTAAGAGACTCATGCTCCAAACATGTCATGCTCTGGCCAGAGGCTTTGAGTAACAATCCGACGATAGGCCTTGGGTATACATCTCCTTGCAAGGAGTGGTGAATCCTTTATAGGCTGTTCAAACATCTTCGGGCACTTCGGCTTATACCTAATCATCCTGGGTCCACACCTCCTTGGAGATGCTTGCTTAAGATGTTAAAGTATAAGTCTCCATGAACAAGATGACTTGAACACCGCAAGTCAAAGGAACATCGCACTTAAGCTGCGGTAAGGACTTCACTGACATGTCTATGTATAGACTACCATGTGAAGTTTTACAGCTAGTCACTCCAATGAACTAGTTTCCTTAACTAGCATCCATGTTTATCTCCAAACATCCCAATGTCACCAGCCAGTGAGAATCAGCTGATTAGAGAATAACCCATGCTAGTCTCAACAGAATTGATAGTGTCCGTTTTTATCTATTCATCGACTAGGGATATTTTCAATACTTCACAATTGCACATTTAGAGATAATCACTAGTTGTGATCCCATCACAAATTCTCTTATGCTGTGAATTGTATTGCGGACATTCAGTAGATGAGTTTAAGATCCCAATCAAATACACAAACATGTATACTCAAATAGTGAATTATCATTTATTAAAATAAATGTTTACAATCATAAGGCGATTGCCTTAGGGTATCCTAGGGTAGTCCAAAAATTCCCAAAAATTATACTTAACCTCTACACATCATAAGGGAACATTAAATATCATTATCAAGATTTTTGGCATAATTATAGACCAGTAAATCATGGTGGCTGAAACCCTTAAACTTAGGATTCCTAGTTTTGTTTCTTTCATGTTGGCCGAAACCCTAGGGTGTCCTTGGTACTCCAAAAATCCCCAAAAATTATACTTAACCTCTACACATCATAAGGGAACATTAAATAACATTATCATGATTTTTTGCATAATTATAGACCTGTAAATCATGGTGGCTGAAACCCTTAAACTTAAGGTTCTTAGTTTTGTTTCTTTCATGTTGGCCGAAACCCTAGGGTGTCCTAGGTACTCCAAAAATTCCCAAAAATTATACTTAACCTCTACATATCATAAGAGAACATTAAATAGCATTATACAGATTTTTAGTATATTTATAGTCCTAGAAATCATGGTGGCTGAAACCCTTAAGCATGAGGGTCTTGGTTTTCTTTCCTTTCAACATCAAATTCGAAAACTAACCAATATATCATGCTAAAAATCATAGAAATCATTGGGAACTATTATACCACAGGTGAGGGAGTCTTACCTTGGGTTTCTTGATTTTTCGAACCTTGGAAGAGAAGAAAATGGTAAGATCTTTGGACCCTTGCCTCCTTGTCCTTGTATCCTTGGAAAAAAAAAACCTTAGATCTTGGGGATAAGACCTCTTGTGGAGTTTTTCCAAGGAGAAATCCTTCCTTGGGTGTTCGGCTAGGATGAGGGGAGGAGGAGTTTCAAAAATGCAAGAAATGGGAAGAAGAGGTAACTCCCAAAACCCCCCTTTAATAGCCCATTAAGGAGGCAAATGAAGAGTCTCTCCATGACTCTTCATCTTCTTCTTAATCTTAACTTATATCCACTTCATTTCCTCATAGAAATCCCTTGCTAGGTGAGTTGGTTAAGGCTTACATGGTTGTACAAGAGGTCCAAGGTTCAATCCTTGGCTCATGCACCTTTATTTTTATTTTATTTTTATTTCATTTATTTTATTATTTCTATTTCCTAAATTCCGAAAATCCCCCTAAAATCACCCATAATTATGCCGATATTCCTAAATAAAATTCTTTTATATTTGTATTAATTTTACCTAATTTATATTAATTTTACCTAATTAATACCCATTTTTGGAGCCCATTTAAAGCTCATTGGTACTTAGTTTTCTCAATTTAAATGAGAAAACATGGATTTTCTAGGCCAAAGTTCTCCTTAATATTTCTAGGTCCCTTGGAAAATTATTTAAACATGCTTAATATTTTAAAAAAATATTAAGGGAATTTTCCGGGTCGTTACAGCTGCTTCCGAAGCTGCGATATATTCCGCTTCCGTGGTAGAATCCGCTACGGTGTCTTGTTTGAAACTTTTCCAACTTACTGCGCCTCCATTCAAAGTAAATACGTATCCAGACTGTGATTTGGAGTCATCCTTATCTATCTGGAAACTGGCATCTGTATACCCACGAATTACCATATCTCCTTCTCCATATATTAGGAACACATCCTTAGTTCTTCTTAAGTACATAAGGATTGTCTTGACAGCCGCCCAATGATCCATTCCTGGATCCGACTGGTATCTGCTTGTGACACTCAGAGCATACGATACATCGGGCCTTGTACATAACATAGCATACATGATAGATCCTATCGCGGATGCATAAGGAATCTTATTCATGCAAATCCTCTCATCTTCTGTGCGCGGACACATAGACTTTGAAAGGTTGATCTCATGCCTGATGGGAAGGTAACCTTTCTTGGATTCCGACATGCTAAACCTTTTTAGCACTCGGTCTATATACGTAGACTGCGAGAGACCAAGCAACCGTTTTGATCTATCTCTATAGATTCTAATCCCAAGGATATAGGTTGCTTCTCCCAGGTCTTTCATGGAGAAAGTTTTGGACAACCAAATTTTAACTGTCTGTAAAACTGATATATCGTTTCCTATAAGTAATATGTCATCGACATATAATACTAGGAATACGACTGCACTCCCACTAACCTTCTTGTACACACAAGGTTCATCAGGATTTTGTGAGAAATCAAACTCTTTGATTGTCTCATCAAAACGGATGTTCCAGCTCCTAGATGCTTGCTTCAGTCCATATATGGATCGTCGAAGCTTGCATACTTTGGTTTTATCAATCGATGTGAAACCTTCAGGTTGTATCATGTATACATCCTCAAGCAGGTTTCCATTAAGGAAAGCCATTTTCACATCCATTTGCCATATCTCATAATCATAATGAGTTGCTATGGCTAGGAGCATCCGAATAGATTTAAGCATAGCTACTGGCGAATAGGTTTCGTCATAATCAATTCCTTGTTTCTGACGATATCCTTTTGCCACTAATCTAGCCTTAAAGGTAACAACATTACCTTCCATGTCGATTTTCTTCTTGAAAATCCACTTGCACCCTATGGGCTTAATCCCTTCAGGTGGGTTAACCAAGTCCTATACTTGATTTTCGTACATGGAATCCATTTCCGACTTCATGGCTTCAAGCCATTTGTCCCTTTCTGAATTTTTCAGAGCATCTTCATAACTGATAGGTTCATCGTCGTTCGATTCACTTATGAGAAATCCGTATCTCTCTGGAATATTGCGTGTCCTATTAGACCTACGAAGAGGTGGTGTTGTTTTAGGTTCAACTGATAGCTCATCATTAAGAGTTATTGGTTGTGGGTCTAGACTAGGTGTCTCTGTAATGTCTATTGGAGTTTCTTGAACTTCATTAAGTTCAATGCTACTCCCACTGTTTTCTTGTAAAAGAAACTCTTTTTCCAGAAATACAGCATGCCTTGAAACAAACACCTTTTGTTCTAAGGGATGATAGAATTGGTAACCCTTTATTTCCTTAGGGTATCCAATAAATAGACATTTATCAGACTTAACATCCAATTTGTCTGATATAGTCCGCTTCACATAAGCAGGACAACCCCATATCTTAAGGTGAGTTAAGTGAGGTTTCTTACTATTCCATGTCTCATATGGAGTAGTAGAGACTACCTTGGTCGGAACTCTGTTTAGCAGGTAAACAGCTGTCTTAAGTGCATAGCCCCAAAAGGATTTTGGAAGAGTTGCATGATTCATCATCGACCTAACCATGTCCATCAAGGTTCGGTTGCGCCTCTCAGATACACCATTATGTTGTGGTGTATACGGCGGAGTCCATTGGGACAATATCCCATTGTCCCTTAGATAATCTTGAAACTCTTGACTTAAGTATTCATCACCCCGATCGGATCGAAGTATCTTAATACTTTTGCCAAGTTGTTTCTCTACTTCATTTCTGAACTCTTTGAATTTCTTAAAGGCTTCAGATTTGTGTTTCATCAAGAACACATACCCGAATCGTGAGTGATCATCGATAAAGGTGATGAAGTAGCTATAGCCTCCTTGTGCAAGAGTTGACATTGGTCCACATACATCAGTATGTATTAGACCAAGCAATTCTCCCACTGGATTACCTTTTCCAGAAAAGGGTAATTTGGTCATCTTGCCTTTTAAGCATGATTCGCATGTATCAAATGAACCGGGTTCAAATGTTTTCAGAATTTCACATCGGTGTAATTCGGTCATGCGTTTCTTACTTACATGGCCAAGACGGCAATGCCATGTGTAGGAGTCTATTCGATTATCTATTCGAGCACATTTGTTGCTAACTTCGATATTGAAAACGTCACCGGATAAATCTAACGTGTAGATACCATTGCACAAAGTTCCATTCCCATAAAAAACGCAATTTAAAGTTATGTAACAACAATTGTTACTAAAAGATAAATGATAACCCTTTTCATTCAAACATGAAATAGATACAACGTTCTTTATTAACGAAGGAACAAAATAACAATTATCCAATTCTAAGACACGTCCAGTAGGGAGCTTTAGCAAATATGTTCCGATGGCAACAGCAGCAATCTTTGCTCCATTTCCAACTCGCAAATTCGCTTCTCCCTTGACGAGTCTTCTTCTATTCCTTAGCCCTAGTATGTCATTACATATATGTGAGCTACACCCAGTATCAAGTACCCATGTATTTGAGGAAATAGAGTGACATTCAATAACGAAGATACCTGAAGAGGATGGGGCATCGGATGCCTTATTCTTCAAGGACTCAAGATAAACCTTGCAGTTTCTTCGCCAGTGACCCTCCTTGCCACAGTGATGGCGAGTGCCTTTTGGGGTCTTTTCAGTCTTTTTGGCCATTTTCTTCTTTCGCTTATTCTGTTCTTTGGCCTTCCTCTTAGACCTTTCTTCGAGGAACCAACTAACAGTACCGTCTTCTGATCCTGCTTCACAGAAGGCTCTACAGTCTTCAGCAGGTTGAGCAACTCAGGAAACTGGTCTGGAGTCGCATTTTCAGGAAGGATGGTTGGGAAGTTGATCTTCAAGGACATAAGCAAGCTTTTCTGCCTTGAGGACTATCCTCAGGTTTCGAAGCCAGTCCATGAAGTTTGGCCCAGTCAGTTTATTAGTGTCCAAAATGGAACGCAAATTTAGAGAAGACATGATCGAGTGATTATCCTAGAAATACAAATTGAGCTTATGTGAGAAGAATGATTGAAGAATGTATCAACATACATAAAATCCTATTTAATTTTTCAAATTGAATAACCCTTTTTATCAATTCGGGAGATCGTAGGAACATCTCCAAATAGGTTGATATCCAACCATAGATAAGAACCACCATGGCTGTGGCCATCAAGTTGTTTTTTAGCTATGAAGGTAGGTAATTATACCGATTACATATCACATATATGTAACTATCACTTTATGCTATCAACTAATTGAATGTCTGCATAAATCATTGGGTTGTTAACTCATTAACAAGTATGCAACATTATACATAGCACCCAACTGCACCTCTCTTTACATCAACCTTGGCTGTGGCACAACAAATCGATGCTCCAAGCTTAAGGCTGACCCATTAATCAAGAAATAGTTTTAATATGGTTGGAGCTCATTCAACCGTTTAGTCAGGCTTGGATGTGTCCAACAACCATAACTAAGGATTGACCTCTGACTCCAACTATATTAATCATAAACTAATTCCATGGTTTGAACATGTTGAGGTTCTAGTCGGGCATGGATGTGTCCATCAACCCAAACGAGAAATAAAACTCCGATTCTAACCATATTAATGGAAGGTGTTGGCCTTAATATTTTGTAAGGGGTTTTGGGTCTCATCCTTTCTTTTCTAAGCACATTCATGACATATAATCATGTCATGACTAACGATTTCCTTAATAAAGTATGTATGTGACTTAATTTATCAAGTCTCATTAATTGAATTAGGAACCGGATTTCCTAATTCTTATTTCATACTTTATTAAAGGAATTGTTTTGGGAAACAATTTCCTAAATTGTCATAATCAATTTTGGAAATAATACGTTTAAGACTTTGATTTCTCTAAATCAAATCTTATTAAATTAAGAGACATGAGTCCTTAATTCAACCACATATTATTTTCATGAAAATCACATTTAAGAAAACTCTATAGGAAACCATTTTCCTAATTAATTTTGGAGACAACAATATGTAAGAGCATCACCTCTTAAATCATATTTTATTCATGGATTTAATTAATTACAACAAATCGTTTTCTAAGGGTGGCTCCCCGAGGCTCAGATACCCTAAGAAAAGTAATTTGTTGTAAATCTAATTTGGTCCACTTCGGAAGCGTAACCAAATTAAACATGACAATTTCATTTAATATTGGGAAATTAAATTACAACAACTAACTTTAAATTGGACTGCTCCCCGAGGCTCAATCCAAAATAAAGAATTTTGTTGTCAATTTAAAAACCAATTCAAATTTAATTGTCAATTAATTGTCCATAAATTTGTCTAGACTTTCTTGAAAGAAAGTGCCCAAAATTGCGAGATTTCATAATAGGTTTTCAGAATAATTGTAAGTTTCTGGTACAAAGAAAACTTACATATTTCCAAAATTGCAAAATTTCTAAAATAGAAAAATTTCCAAAATTGGAAAGTTTCCAAAGATGGGAAGTTTTCACAATTATTATAAAATTTCAGAAACTAGAAAATTTCAAAAGTTTGCGAAATTTCATGGGGATTTCCAAACATTGATATTCCTAAATCTAAAATTTATTATAATTGGAAAGTTTCCATAATTGAAAAATTTTCCAAAATTGAGATTATGACAAAGTTTTCCGCAAAACAATTATATGATTATGTCGAACACTAACCGACTCTGATACCACTGTTAGGACCGGGTGCATGTTGACAAGGATACGGGATCGTAAAATTTTAAATTTTTACGTGCAGCCGAAGAATTAGCATAAAATAGTTTCTCAAATTATTTTAACCACGTATATAGCATGCAACCTTATGATGTGTGGACATGATCATAAATTAAAACTTTGCGGAAAAGTAAACTAATTTACTTAGTACCTCGCGTAACTCGAAGTAAGGGACGAGATCCAACCGTAGCGTCCCTTGGAAGCTCCGCCTCTATTCGCGTCCACGCCGAGTTCTCTTCGGGATGACTTCGCAAAGCCACGAGTTTTGTGCCGACGAGAACTACTAGATTCTCCAAAGGCACAACTAAAATTACAAGAGAAAAAGATGGAAACTAACCACCAAGAAACGGAATCTAAATTCCGGGAAGGAAGGAGATGCGATCCGCTTCTTCTTCTTCTTCTTTGGCTCCTCCTTGGTGGATGTTGCTCACGCCAACCCTAGGTTGTGTGATAATGGTGCGCCGGCCCTAGGAGAGGTGGACGCCGGCCCTAGGAGGAGTTAGGGGCGCCGGCCCTAGGAGGAGGAGAGGGGAAGAGAATAAGAGAGAGAGGGAGAGAACTACTAGATCTCTTGATAACTCAATTGAGGAATTCAAGCCTAGCCTTGGTTCCTTTATATAGTAGTCTCTCCCTTGCCAAGTCTCCCTCTTAAAGAAATTTTCATAAGAAATTTATCCTATAAATTTTCTTATGAATTATTCCGTTTAAGCCAAGTTTTATTATAACTAACTTTATAATAAAACAAATACATCTCTCCTTTTATTATGGAATAAATTTTCATAAAATTTATTATATAAATTTTCTTATCATGGAAAAATCAATTCATAATTGATTTTATAAAATAAAAATAAACCATTTAAAGTTTATTTTAATCTCCATAAAAAGAATAAATTTATTATATAAATTTTTCTTATCATGGAAAAATCAATTCATAATTGATTTTATAAAATAAAATAAACCAATCCATGGTTCATTTTAATTTCCATAAAAAGAATAAATTTATTATATAAATTTTTCTTATCATGGAAAAATCAATTCATAATTGATTTTAAAATAAAAATAAACCATTTAAAGTTTATTTTAATTTCCATGAAAACAAATTTATTTATCCATAATTTTATAAAACAAATCGCGCTTGATTTATTTTATAATTTAAACCAAATTAATTAGTTTCTCCCCTTTGTTGTGGTCGGCCAAATCAAAGAGGGTTGGCACCCTCTTTGGCCGGCCAAACCGAGCCGATCCCATGGCGAATTTAACTCATTTAATTCGCCCAATAAGTCTTCAAAAGACTTAGCCATTTTAAGCTTCCGTTGCGCCTCTGATTAACTCAGATTCGACTTATTTCTCTTGATCAGAAAATCTAATTTTCAACTCGTTTTAAATCCCTCGGATTACTCGTAGTGCGTGTGACTAAATAGGCTTTTGATTTATGTTGGCCGTCTATAATCAACCAATTATAGAACGATCATGAGTGGCACCTAGTAGTACATCATGACCCCCAATTAATCGAAAGATCAACGGTTGACCTCAGAAATAATTCTGAAACCCTTCAGCAACTCTAATGAATCGTGCCTCATTCCCTTCACCATCTTATACCCACTTGGTTCAGGACACGGACTATGTGTGTCAGTCCCCAATAGGCTGACTACGTCACACCTAGCCCAAGTAGTGTTCTCTCGTCCTTTGGATTTCTAATTACTCACATGTATTTAAGAGACTCATGCTCTAAACATGTCATGCTCTGGCCAGAGGCTTTGAGTAACAATCCGGCAATAGGCCTTGGGTATACATCTCCTCGCAAGGAGTGGTGAATCCTTTGTAGGCTGTTCAAACATCTTCGGGCACTTCGGCTTATACCCAATCATCCTGGGTCCACACCTCCTTGGAGATGCTTGCTTAAGATGTTAAAGTATAAGTCTCCATGACCAAGATGACTTCAACACCGCAAGTCAAAGGAACATCGCACTTAAGCTGCGGTAAGGACTTCACTGACATGTCTATGTATAAACTACCATGTGAAGTTTTACAGCTAGTCACTCCAATGAACTAGTTCCCTTAACTAGCATCCATGTTTATCTCCGGATATCCCAATGTCACCAGCCAGTGAGAATCAGCTGATTAGAGAATAACCCATGCTAGTCTCAACAGAATTGATAGTGTCCGTTTTTATTAATTCATCCACTAGGGATATTTTCAATACTTCACAATTGCACATTTAGAGATAATCACTAGTTGTGATCCTATCACAAATTCTCTTATGTTGTGAATTGTATTGCGGACATTCAGTAGATGAGTTTAAGATCTCAATCAAATACACAAACATGTATACTCAAATAGTGAATTATCATTTATTAAAATAAATGTTTACAATCATAAGGCGATTGCCTTAGGGCACTTCTCTCATATTACTAACACGCAAGCCACCTTATCCTTCTCTTCATTTCCTGCCAGCCAACCAAGAGGAAGATGAATCTTTCTCTACATTTCCGGTAGCCCTTGGATCCTAGAATCCGGCTGCACATGCCTTGATGTAGATCTGAGGATGACAATACAGAGTTCAAAGAGTACGATCAAGGCTTCCACCTCCTCCAACCTTGGCGCCACAACCTCCAAGAGCAACCCTCACCGCCGCCGACCACCTCCCTTCCTGTTTGTTCTCGTGCGCCACAAAGGAGGAAGCATCTCCCCCTTGTCTAGAGCCGACCACCAACAAGAAATGAAGAGGAGTTGTAAAGGAGGAAGAAAAAAGCTCCAAGCTTTCTCTTCCTTGTGTTGTCGTGACCTAGGGTTGGGGAGAGGTGAAGAGAGATTAGTTTATAGGGAGAGGGAGGTAGGGGTTTATATATATGGGATATATATGATTAATTAGAAGAATTTTCCAATTAATTATGGATTGATTCCAAAATTTTATTAGAGAATAATTCCTTAATTAATTATAGATTAATAATTTAATTAATCCAAGATTAATTCCTTAATTAATTCGAGATTAATAACTTAATTAATCACAAATTAATTCCTTAATTAATCGACCTTGTATCATGACTCCTATGGGGTTTTATTAGGCTATGATTGGGACCATGAGGAGGAGTTGGTTCTTTGTCTGCTAATGGATCCAAACCCGATCCATTAATTGAGATTAATTCCACTAACGGATCCTATTGTACTTCCTCACCAACACCCATATTTTATATGGTATCCACCTATTACGAGTCGTCCATCTCCCCGTGTTTATGATATCGTATGCCCGATAATTAATTTAATTTACTGATAATTAAATTGATTATCTTCTTTATCCTTGATTAGTATCACTCAACCTTTTCATCATGCCGGACCATAGTCCACTTGCAAGATTTGACATGACAATCTTTTTGAGATCACCAAGGGGGCATCATCACCCTGACTCACCAGGACACAGATTCCGTCAATAATCAATGGCACATCATATTACTAATATTATCTCCCAACTTACCGGGCCTATCGATCTAACAGAATAGATCTCGCCCATTGGTAAATCAATGATATAATAATTAATAATATATGCCCGCCATTATTTCCGCATTAGGAGATCGTACTCCATAATATTATCCGAGGTCTAATCCAATTTACTAAGTCAGTACAAAAATTAGATGACCTCTCTTTTGGTCCTACTCAATGTACACAAAGTACACTAGTGTAATCCTATGGTTAAGATAAACCACACCTAATTACACTACAACCATTCCGAAGGTTTATCCAACTCCATCTCGGTTGTGAGCCTCTTTCTTATGCTTCAGTAAGGAACCTGATAACATGATCTTCTGTGCGACACCACGCACTATGTTATCTATAATGCCAAGCATCAAACGTTTAGTGTGCATACTAATATAAACATGCACTGTGTGATTTTCTGATTTTCTTTAAAATGTAGATGTATCCTAACCAAAAGGCAAGACTTTTACTATACATCCTAACACACGACTCACCAGGACATGGATTCCGTCAATAATCAATGGCACATCATGCAAATAATATTGTTTCCCAACTTATCGTGCCTATCTATTTAGCAGAATAAATCTCCCCCATTGGTGAATCATCGAAACAATAATTAAGTATATGTGCCCGTTATTATATTGGGATTTAGAGCATGTACTCCATAATATATTCGAGGTCTAATCCAATTATATAGTCAATATAAATTGGATGACCTCGATTTTGGTCCTGCTCAATGCACATAAAGTGCACTAGTATAATTCTATGGTTAAGACCAACCACACCTAATTACACTACAACCATTCCTATGGTTTGTCCAACTCCATCTCGGTTGTGAGCCTCTTACTTATACACTGCACGGGACTGATAACATGATCTTCTATGCGTCTCCACATACCATGTTATCTACAATGCAATATATCAGACATTTGTGCATATACTAATAGAAACATGCAACCTGGTGATTTGTGATTCTCATTCAAATCGTAGATGTTCTTATACCAAAAGCTAGGATATTAGAATACATCCTTACAATCTCCCACTTATACAAAATGACTTTGCTGTCTTCAAAATACCATACATCTGACCCCTTGATCCTCCACATGCCTAAATGCTCTCGCTACCATGGCCTCAGTGAAAAGATCTTCCTAGGTCGTCCTCTGATGTAATCTAGGCAATAACAGCTATTCCTCCTTTGGGTGGTACTTGTGCTCTATGTGTTTACTCGCCTTATGGACTCGTGGTTCCTTCGAGTTTGCAACTGCATCATTTTTATCACAACAAAATGTGATAGTACTTGGCAAACCATGTAGCTTTCCTGGCTGCCTCAATGGCTGCCAAATACTCGGCTTCCATGGTGGAGTCCACTATGCAGCCGCTGCGCGACACTCCTCCAAACTATGGTTCCACCTCTCAAAGTAAACACAAAACCATGAGGAATACTAATATTTGCCCCTATCTGATTGGAATTCTGTATCTGTATAACACACAGAAAATTGGTCTACCCATTAAACCAGCATATAAGATTTGATCTCAATATTTACCCCCACTCAATCGAGTTTCTACGATCCAACAAGTGGTATCAGAGCGGGTGGCTCAAATTTGGTGCAACCACAAATTTGAGAGTTTTTTTTCAGATTTACGAAGTTATTTTAGATTCTTTTTGAATTTTTCTCGTTAATCGAGGTTGGTGCAACACCACTCGATTGTTTTTTTCGTTGTTTATAATTTCTTCCGCACTACTAATCCATGACTAAGTCTTGGAACAAGTTTTCGTTGTATTTTTTAGAAAATATTATGGCTTTGAGAACATACCTTATAAGATCTCGATTCTCTACCTTCTCATTGATGGAATGCAAGCTGTTGAGGATCTCTTTGAAGCGACCATGAAGTTCACTTACCGACACGGACTCCTTCATGGTAGATTTTGTAGTTGGTTGAGGAACAAGTCCCTCTTGGCTATCCTTGAGTCCCGGGCGCTTTCATGAAGCTCAATGAGCTTATTCCATAAATCTTTTGCGCTTGTGAAGGGACCAACTTTGATTAGTTGGTCCTTGTTCATTCCACATTGCAAGGTAACCACCGCCTTCGCATCGGCTTCTCCCTTGCGAGTTGCTCAGCTGACCACATTGAAAAGTCTAGATCATTTCCCTTAGCATCCTTTGTAGGAGAGAAACCCTCCTTCACAGCAAACTGTAACGCCCGCCTTTTTCCCCCACCTTACGGTGTGGCAAGAAAGCGTCGTTACGCTGACATACATAGGGCATATGAATACCTTAATGCAGCAGACTAATTTTTTTTCTTTAAACTTATTACACATGCGTTTAACCATGCAACTAATACTTGAATCATGTATTCATGTCCTAACCATCATTCATGAACATGGTGACATTGTAACATAGCATATTAACAGCATATGCTCATCATGATATAAACATTCCATAACTTATCCATAAGCATCATAAGTAGTAAGTAACTTATCCATAAGCATCATAAATAGTGGGTGATTCTTTAGGCATAACTATCATAGGTATAGCATAGAATCTAAGGAGGCATTTCCAAAACACAAGACATGCAACGAGTATAAATAGAAGAATCTTTTGCCATGTCACTACCACACACACGCGTTTGCCCCTGCTGCTGCTTCCCTTAGTACCCTCTTGCTTTATCTGCAGTATAAGAAAATAAGACTATGAGCACACATGCTTAGTAAGACCCTTTCCTACTCACTAAAATCCATACGTCACATAAAATATAATCATATGAACATCTAACAGTACATGATTCTTATCATGAAACATAATCATAAAAGACATTTAGCATGGTATGGTTCTTAACATATACATAAGCATAAAAAAAAATATTTAACATGGCATGATTCTTAACATAAAGCATAAAGAAAACATTTAACAGGACATGGTTCTTAACATAAACATAAGCATCTTCTTAACACAATTCATAAACATGTTCTTAGCATAAATCATGAGCATATCATAAGCCTATTCTTAGCATAAATCATAAGCATATCATGAGCATATTCTTAGCATAAATGCATAACATGAATGGATGCATGAGTCTGATGCATATACATAAGGATGCTTATTTGAAAATCATACTCATAAATACTTAAACATAATCATAACATCATGGGGGCCCTGGCTTGTACCACATTCATACATCATATGCGCGCATCCCTAAGTAAATACGAGGAAGCTAATCTCGACCTACTAGGGTAAGGACAACTTCATCGGTAGTCCCGGAATCGTGGATAGCTTCATCGGTAGTCCAGAACCGTGGATAGCTTCATCGGTAGTCCAGAACCATGGACAGCTTCATTGGTAGTTCAGAACCGTGGACCTTACTTAGGTCCGGTACAAGCCCATTCATAAAATAAAATAATTTCACATGCTTCTTCATTCATAAAACATACATGGCACAATCATTCATTCTTAATGCTTAACATCATCATTATGCCTTGAAGGCATGAGCCTTATCTTCATTCATCATTTTCATTCCATATCATCATTATGCCTCGAAGGCATGAACATTATCTTCATTCATCAATTTCATTCATCAAGCATGACATACATACATAATTATATCCTAAGATATGAGCAGCATCCTTGTCCATAAAGCTTGTATGATCATGGTACCTCAGGTAAGCATGCATTACATACATGGCACATATCACATATCATACAGGGTCATGATATCTATCATAAAACATGCAGGGGTAAGATTCGTAAGAACATAATACTTGCTAACTGGGTTCATAATATTCAACCTAACATGGATAAGTTTACATAACCATCCTACACATATGTCCACAGTGTTTTATCCTAACGCATGCATACTTCTTCGACACATGTGTTCATAACATATGATGGAAGACATTCATAAATAAATCCTACTAGAACATGATACATAACATAACATACAGAGTCATAATACATAACATATAAATTTAGGGTTTGGACATTATCAGAAACCATACAACATCATTGAATCTATTCACATACAATTACATACACTACAATAGGGAGTCATTAGAACCCTTAATTGGAGTTTACCCTAAGTCTTAGCCCTAATTCTTGCCTTAGACGAAACCCTAGGAGGGTAATGTGTCCTTGAAAAATTTACATACTTCACAATTAATATCCAATACACTACATGCAAGACCCTAGGAAAGCCATTAGAACCCATAATTGGGGGTAACCCTAAGTTCTAGCCCTATTCTTGGTCATGGCCGAAACCCTAGAGGGGGGTCTAAGCCCATAAAAATTTATACCATTTGCAATCAATATTCATAGGATCATAGGGAATCATAGATGTCATGCTTATAGGTTAAATCTAATCCTAACCCATGGATTAGAGGTGGTGGCCGAACCTTGTAAAAGGTCCTAGGGTGCCATCAAAAATTTCATAACTCATAACTTATTCCTTATTTACCATAGAAAACATTAGGAAACCTAAATAAAGCTTTAACATCATCCTAGTCTTGATCCATGCCTTGGCCGAAACCTATGGGATCACTACCATGGTTTCCTCAACATATATATTTCCAACAAAAACATAGATCATGGTAAACATCAAGGAAAAACTATTATACCACAGGTGAGGGAGTCTTACCTTGATTTATCTCGGTTATAACCTTGAATAGAGAAGCACAAGAAAACTTCCTTGACCTTAGATTACCCCTAGCCCTTGTACAATTACATACAATAGGAGATTATACATCACTATAATCTCTTAGAATACCTACACTAGATACTCTACTCCCTTAATACTATAGCTAATAAGTCTCTATTAATAAAACACTATCCTCTCTTTACTCTAGGCTCATCGCTAAACATTAATATACGTCTTTCATCAACAGTACAAACTTGCTTTGGTTCACAACTCTTCTTAATTCCAGACAGTCATGACACTTATACAGATAATCTCCTCATTACTTACACATTCCTCCTCTTATATCTACTTGCTCTTCTTTTCCAATTTACTCTGTTTCACCACCACTCAATCATTTACTATATTTATTCCACATGACTATAGCTACTTAAATTAAATCTCCACAGATCACTCTCGCTCACTATCACTCACATATAAAAGACAAGTAAGGCTAATATAAGTTATTATTATTCCTACCTGCATATCAAACTCTAAAGTATTAGATATCATAAAGAAAAATAAGGTATGTATCATTCATATTTACATATCATAAGGTATCATTCATACTTGCATATTCTAGAATCATAAAAGAACATAAGGTATGCATAGAGGTACTTACTTGGAAGCTGCAGGAAGAAGACATGATGTGTGTGTAGTGAGATGACAAACTGCTCTGATACCAACCTGTAACGCCCGCCTTTTTCCCCCACCTTACGGTGTGGCGAGAAAGCGGCGTTACGCTGACATACAAAGGGCATATGAACATCTTAATGCAGCGGAATAATTTTTTTTTTCTTTAAACTTATTACACATGCGTTTAACCATGCAACTAATACTTGAATCATGTATTCATGTCCTAACCATCATTCATGAACATGGTGACATTGTAACTTAGCATATTAACAACATATGCAACATCATGATATAAACATTCCATAACTTATCCATAAGCATCATAAGTAGTAAGTAACTTATCCATAAGCATCATAAATAGTGGGTGATCCTTTAGGCATAACTATCATAGGTATAGCATAGAATCTAAGGAGGCATTTCCAGAACACAAGACATGCAACGAGTATAAATAGAAGAATCCTTTGCCATGTCACTACCACACACACGCTTTTGCCCCTCCTGCTGCTTCCCTTAGTACCCTCTTGCTTGATCTGCAGTATAAGAAAATAAGACTATAAGCACACAGGCTTAGTAAAACCCTTTCCTACTCACTAAAATCCATACGTCACATAAAACATAATCATATGAACATCTAACAGCACATGATTCTTATCATGAAACATAAGCATAAAAGACATTTAGCACGGCATAGTTCTTAACATATACATAAGCATAAAAAACAACATTTAACATGGCATGATTCTTAACATAAAGCATAAAGAAAACATTTAACAGGACATGGTTCTTAACATAAACATAAGCATCTTCTTAACACAATTCATAAACATGTTCTTAGCATAAATCATGAGCATATCATAAGCCTATTCTTAGCATAAATCATAAGCATATCATGAGCATATTCTTAGCATAAATGCATAACATGAATGGATGCATGAGTCTGATGCATATACATAAGGATGCTTATTTGAAAATCATACTCATAAATACTTAAACATAATCATAACATCATGGGGGCCCTGGCTTGTACCACATTCATACATCATATGCGTGCATCCCTAAGTAAATACGAGGTAGCTAATCTCGACCTACTAGGGTAAGGACAGCTTCATCGGTAGTCCCAGAACCATGGACAGCTTCATCGGTAGTCCAGAACCGTGGACAGCTTCATCGGTAGTCCAGAACCGTGGACAGCTTCATCGGTAGTCCAGAACCGTGGACCTTACATATGTCCAGTACGAGCCCATTCATAAAATAATATAATTTCACATGCTTCTTCATTCATAAAACATACATGGCATAATCATTCATTCTTAATGCTTAACATCATCATTATGCCTTGAAGGCATGAGCCTTATCTTCTTTCATCATTTTCATTCCATATCATCATTATGCCTCAAAGGCATGAACTTTATCTTCATTCATCATTTTCATTCATAAAACATGACATACATACATAATTATATCCTAAGATATGAGCATCATCCTAGTCCATAAAGCTTGCATGATCATGGTACCTCAGGTAAGCATGCATTACATACATGGCACATATCACATATCATACAGGGTCATGATATCTATCATAAAACATGCAGGGGTAAGATTCGTAAGAACATAATACTTGCTAACTAGGTTAATAATATTCAACCTATCATGGATAAGTTTACATAACCATCCTACATATATGTCCACAGTGTTTTATCCTAACGCATGCATACTTCTTTGACACATGTGTTCACAACATATGATGGAAGACATTCATAAATAAATCCTACTAGAGCATGATACATAACATAACATACAGAGTCATAATACATAACATATAAATTTAGAGTTTGGACATTATCAGAAACCATACAACATCATTGAATCCATTCACATACAATTACATACACTACCATAGGGAGTCATTAGAGCCCTTAATTGGAGTTAACCCCAAGTCTTAGCCCTAATTCTTGCCTTAGCCGAAACACTAGGAGGGTAATGTGTCCATGAAAAATTTACATACTTCACAATTAATATCCAATACACTACATACAAGACCCTAGGAAGCCATTAGAACCCATAATTGGGGCTCACCCTAAGTTCTAGCCCTATTCTTGGTCATGGCCGAAACCCTAGAGGGGGGTCTAGGCCCATAAAAATTTATACCATTTGCAATCAATATTCATAGGATCATAGGGAATCACAGATGTCATGCTTATAGGTTAAATCTAATCCTAACACATGGATTAGAGGTGGTGGCCGAACCTTGTAGAAGGTCCTAGGGTGCCATCAAAAATTTCATAACTCATAACTTATTCCTTATTTACCATAGAAAACATTAGGAAACCTAAATAAAGCTTTAACATCATCCTAGTCTTGATCCATGCCTTGGCCGAAACCTAAGGGATCACTACCATGGTTTGCTCAACATATATATTTCCAACAAAAACTTAGATCATGGTAATCATCAAGGAAAAACTATTATACCACAGGTGAGGGAGTCTTACCTTGATTTATCTCGGTTATAACCTTGAATAGAGAAGCACAAGAAAACTTCCTTGACCTTAGATTACCCCTAGCCCTTGTAGCCTTGTAGAAAGCCCTTAGATCTTGAAGAAGAGGTCTCCTTGTGAAGTTTTTCCAAGGGAGAATCCCCCTTGTGGGGTTTGGCTAGAAGGAGGAAGGAGAGGAAGAAGAGAAGTTTTGGTGGAAGAAGGAAAATAACTTAAGTGTTAAGTTGTCTCTTCCCTTCCCCTCTCTTATATACTAAGCAATAAGGCAAGTGAAGGGGCATGGTGCCTCTTCTCATGGTGACCCTTCACTTCCCTAAGCCTTACCTAAATTCCTCTTCATTCTCTCATAGTAGTCCCTTGCTAGGTGAATTGGTTAGTACATGCATGGTGGTACATTAGGTCTAAGGTTCAATCCTTGGTGCATGCACTTTATTTTTATTTTATTTTTTTTATTTTTCGGCAATGCCCCCCCTAAGGCCTACCAATAGTGTAACGCCCGACCTTATATCTACCCTTAAGGCGGGGTTACGGGTCCATACATTCATATCATTTAATCATGTTAAGCATGTATAACCAGTAGAAAACAATTATAATACAAGAAGTGTAGTAAGCAGGCTTATTAAAGACTAATTTACCAAGCAAGGTTTTGTTTTTTTTCATATCATCCATGCAATTACAACATATTAGAGAGAGATCATTTAACTTCATAGTTTACTGATCTAAACATGGTTTGAACAAGATAGAACATAGGAATATAGCAAGAGTTATCTAGTCTTAGACACATGCAAAAGAAGCATTCATAAGCAACAGGAAATAGTAAATATCTAGCATTTTACTTAGCATGCATACTACAAGAATTAGACATTAATGATAGTGTTATCTAACATGACATAGGTTCCATATCTCTAACTTAATCAACAGTAGAGTAGTCATAATCATCACACATTCAGAGCATAGTAATATAATTTCAATCTTTTATTGGAAGCAGTTTAGATTCTAGACAAAAATAAGGTAGATAAGAATCTTTCGTCCTTTCCCGAGCCATCACCACACACATCCTCTAGCTTTCCCTCTGCCTCTTCCTTCAGTTCAAGTATTTCTTACCGCTATCTGCAGCATAAGAAAAACAACATGAACTAGTAAGCAAAACATGCTTAGTAAGAATCCAGGCCTACTCGCAAAACCATATCGATACATCATATCATGCTACTCAATAATCAAGGTAGAACAAGATTATAAGCATCATAAGCATCTCATCAAAGCATCATAAACATCACATCAAATATCTCTAAGTACTTTACAGAACAAGATTATCACATAATGAGAAAATATTTTTCAAAGGGTTCCATAAAGGTAAGTACTTAAAAATATCATATCATCATCTCGGGCCCAGTTGTAGTACCACATCAAGCGCGTTCCCTAATGAGTTGGGGTAGCGAGCCACCAATCCCTTTAGGGCAGGACCCTTCCGTCCTACCAATGCCATGACCTTCAGTTAACATGCACATTGGATTTGTTTAACGACCCCCTTCCGAGTCGGGTACACAACTTTCAAAGTAAAGTAACTTATCATGCAATTACTCATATATGTATATGCTTAAAGGCACTCCTAATCACATCTTAAAGGGACACACCACTCATCAAGGGTGCTCTTGATCTCCTAGGGACACACCACACATTTGGGTGCTCTTGATCCCAGTTTCAATAGAGTATCCCTTTTTAAGCATATTATCAAACACATCATGTTCATGTCATAAGAGTGCCCCATGGGCTATAAGGCATGCTTTTATACCTAACAAGATAGGTCACATAATTTATACACACTTCATATAAGTGGTAGCATGCTTCATGATTTTACTAAGTGCTTCCCAACCCTAGGACTAGGGTTGGCCGAAAGTCATAAGTAAAGAAGTTTGGTTTTTCCAATCAAGCATTCATTCAAGCATTCTTACAACACCTCACCTATACTATTAAGCATGGATATATCATAAGGAAAATCATACAACCTTGAACCCTAATTCCCCTAGGGTTGGCCGAAACCTTGTAGGGTAGGGTAGGCTAGGTTTTTGACATCCAATCTTCACACAACATTTACACAAATATTTTATCTACCATACTAATCATGGGAACGTAATAGGATAGCAAGCAACTCAAAAGCCCTAATCTATTCCTCTTTGGCCGAAAGTTGTAAGGGGCTAACCCTACTTTTTCCTTATCACAACATGATGGAAAATAATATATATTTATACCCTAAGTTTCTAGGGATCTCCTCATGCAATAAGAAGTAACCAAGACCCATGAATGGGTGGTGGCCGAAAGTCTTATAAGGGAGGAACTCCCATTTTTCAAAACAAGAACACAAGGAAAACATGCATAAACCATTATACTGCAGGCGAGAGGATACTTACATCCTAGCGCTGGAATTTCACCTTCTCTTAAACCGTAGGGTACCCTACACTTGAAGGGTACGTGACAATCCTTTTCTTCCAAATTTCCTCTAGGGTTCCTTGGACTTGGTAGAGAGCAATGGCACTTGGACTCTCCTTCTTGTAATTGCCCTAGGGTTAGAACCCTAGGATTGGAATTTCGAAAATGGAAAAGAGAAGAGGAAGAAGATGATTTCGGTGGGGAGAAGTGAGAAAGAAGAAGAGGAAGTTACTCTAACTTCTCATTCCCCTATTTATACTTTTCTCATGAAAAGACATGTCTCTTCACTTCTCTAGCTTTTAACAAGCATGTTCCTTATTCCTTCTGCATGAAATATTGCTTGGTTCATTGGTTATGACATGGTGAGTGCAACTAGGAGGTTCAGGGTTCAATCCTTGCTTCCTCCTTTTTATCACATTTTGCACTAATCCATATCAAGCCCATTAAACCAAGCCCATCATGAAATTTCATACTATTAATAATATTTCATGGATTCATAATATTTCATAATATCCCATAAATATTATTTCATAATATTTTTAATATTTCATATTCATGAATCCATAATATTTCATGATAATATTTCATGAATTCCATAATATTTCATATTCATGATTCCATAATATATCATGAATTTCATGATATTTCATAACATTCTATATGGGAAAATTTTGGGCGTTACAAATAGACATGCTAATATTCCTAATTGAAGCTCATTTCTATTTATATTAAATTCTACCTATGATCCACTAATAACCATGGTACTAGAAAAGCCCATGGGAGGCCCATTAGTACTTAGCTTCTTATTCCATATAGAAAATCATGGCTAATCATGCTATGGTTCCTACTAGTATCTCTATGTTCCTCGAAAATTTATCTAGACATAATCAATATTTTAAAGAAAATATTGAGAAAATTTTCCGAGTCGTTACACAAACCATATATTGATGTTCATTTTGAGATAATACTCCATCTTTGACTTCCAATATTGGAAATCAGTGCCGTCGAAGAATGGAGGTCGGCTGGTGCTGAACCCTTCTCTCAAAGCCATCGTTGTTGTAAGCTCTCGGATTTCAAGCCGTTGAACAGAGCCCCAAGCTCTGATACAACTTGTTGGTTCTTGGATGGCTAGAGAGGGGGGGTGAATGTAGCCAGACACAGCTTTTTCTTGCTCTTTGAAAACTTTCTCAAGTTCTTTTGCACTTAGGGTTAGCGGCAGCGGAAACACAGAAAACATAGAAATGCAGAAAAACAAAGACAAACTGAAATAACAAACGAGATTGCTAACAAGGAGGATTTACAAGGTTCGGGGATAACTTGCCCCTACTCCTTGGCGTGCCTGTGAGGCGGGTGATCCCTTGATCATCGGCAGATCAAGCCCCGAAAAATTCGGATATCAAATGGAACCTCCTTCTCGGTAGAGAAACCTCTCCACAGCATGTCTCAACAGAGATATGAAATGAAAGCACAAAGACAATAAACATACTTACAGAGCACAATGAACACAGACGGAAACACTTCACCAAGCTCACTCAGCACAACTATCACGCAAGAGCTCCCAGCTCTTTGTGTCTGCTTGCTGATGGACTCGCCAAGTTCTCCTCTGCTTCAAGGTGCTCAAGTTGTAGAAGCTTCAAAGGATGCTCAAGAGTATGCTTCAAGGTTCATAGTGATTGCCAAAGGATGACCAAGTGTTGCTGTAACAGAGAACTCTCCTCCTTCTCTTCATCGCCAGCCAACACTTAACCTGCTGTCAACAGACGCTCCTCTGCAGCTCCCAGCTGCTCATCTGCAACTGCCCCAGCTACACTGACCTCTACTGGACTCCCTGAACTCTCCTCAGCCGAACCCCAGTCAGCATCTCAGTCGTTGCCAGTAGCGCAGTCGTCCGTTGAAACCTGAGAAAGAGAAACAGCCAAACCTGATACATGGAAAGTCCCCATTTGACTCTCCTCCATTGTTTGAATCCTTCCTGTCTAACCTGCACACTGATGAGAGGCTTAGAAAATGGGTATCAAACAATATCAGCAGTGTATAAGAGGAAACACAGAGAAAACAGACGCGATCAGATCGTCTGACAACGATTTGAATTAAAGTGATCGGTCACCAGACCGATCAGAGATGACCCTGATCGGTCACCAGACCGATCAGGGTAAGCCCATACTGATCAGGCTCCAGCCTGATCGGTCCACAGTGAGAAACCAAGAATCGCGGGATTCTTGTGATCAGTCACCCTGACTGATCACTGCTCAGGGATCGGACACCAGACCGATCCACAGCATTTCTGGGATTCCCCAGCTTCGCAGGACAAACACACTGATCGGTCACCTGACCGATCAGGGTGTGCCCTGATTGGTCTGGTGACCGATCAGGTCTCTCCCTGACCGATCAGGATCCATCCTGATTGGTCACAATGGGGAACCCGCGATATTTGATCGTTCCAGCAAACCGTTCAAGAGTTTCTCCTCAAGGCTACTGACCTCTCTCTGATCGTTCACCAGAACGAACAGAAGCTCAACTGAAACCTTTCTGTTCTCTCCCTGATCGGTCACCAGACCAATCAACATTATTTGGATCGGTCACCAGACCAATCCACAACAGGAGTTCGTACCAATCTCCCTGATCGGTCACCAGACCGATCTAGCCAAGACCAATTCCACCCTTAATCAAAAGAACGGGCTCCTAGCCTTCTCTGACTCGTGCTTAGTCCCCCGGACCAAGACTCCGTGCCCAGCTTCACTCACCGGGACTTCATTCAACCTAGCTTCCCAAGCTAGGACCTGGCTTCACTCACCAGGATTTTATTCAACCTAGCTTCCCAAGCTAGGACCTGGCTTCACTCACCAGGGTTTCATGCCCAGTCCCCGACCAGGACTTAATCCATATTCGCTTAACCAAACTTAAATCGTTGTTAACACCAAAATAACAATCGGGTCAGACTACATCAACAAATAGGTCAAAAGGTAGAGAACCGTGATCTAATCAGGTATACCCTAAATGGATTCCCTTGGAACACACTGTGGGCATCTATGGTAGATGCTTACAAGGTTTCCAGGGATCTCTCAAAAATTTAATTAGATGAACTTTTCTCAGAATTAGAATTGCATGAACAGACTAATACCACTATGGTCTAGTAAAGTATTGCGTTTATTGCAGGTAATTCCCAAGGAAAAGTCCTCAAGAAGAAACCCCAACCAGCACCAGAGTCTGACTCAGACTCAGACTCAGACTCAGAAGACAGTGAAGGGGATCGACCCAAGTTGGATTGGCTAGCTCGGGACTACTACAAGGAGCTGAAGCACCAAACCAACAGAAAGAAAGCAAGCCGAAGTAAGGAAGATACAGCTGAACCTTCAACTTCAAATGGCAAAATAAATGTCACCTGCTACGAATGTAACAAGAAGGGACATTACAAATCAGAGTGCCCCAATCTGAAGGAGGCAAAGAAGACACAAAGGAAGAAAGTTCTTCAAGCCACGTGGGATGAATCTTCCTACGAAGAAGAGGCCCTGCAATTAAATCTTCTCTCTTTAACCGCTTCGGAAGACATCGACACCGGATCGGAATCGGAGCCACACGATGGAAGGCTCATAATCTCGGAAAATGGCCAAATAACGGTAAGAGGCTATTCTGAAATTGAAATATCCAAATTAATTGCTTATTTATCTCATAACTTGGAGAAAGCCAAAATCCGGGTCGAGTGCCTCCGACAGGAAGTAAAACTCCTGAAAGAGGAAGCCGACTCGAGATCCTTGACCGAGAAGGTTCAAGAAGGAAACTCTACTCAAGTTGAAAAGCTTGAGAAAGAGAATTCTTCCTTGAAAACTCAAGTCAAGGAGCTCAGAATGGCTTTGAACTATTCACTTCGGGTTCCAAGGGTCTTGATATGATCCTTGGAAAACGGAAGTCCATTCTTAACCGATCTGGATTAGGGTATGAAACCATGTCTAGACAACAGTCTTATTATGCTGTATTGAACCAACCTAGAACCAAAATTCATTTATGGGTCCCCAAGCTTTGCTTGAACAACCAAGCTGGACCAAACCAGTATTAGATCCCCAAGGACAAGATTCACATCTTGCCTAATCATTATCGAGGCTATTGTCCAGGTGGAGCCAATTTGAAAGCAATTTTCATAATTAGATAAGTTTTTTTAATTTTTTTTTTATTGCATGCTTATTTTTTATTATTGCATGATTACTTGTTTATTTCATTTTCCAAATTATCATGTTTAGATCTAGGGATGGTTAGACTAAGGACAAAATGACTTAGTTGAAATTTGAACAACCTAGTATTGGGTGGAGGTGAGATGATAGTACGTTAGGGAAATCATTATGGTGGAACTAGGCGAAGCTACTGATCCAAGACCCAAGCTAGTTAGTCCAAAATCTTTCAAGAAGTAACTTGAAAATGAATTTTCAATAAAAGGCTTTGTCAAGGAAAGGGTTGATGATCCAATAAGGCTATGGCCAAAGAAGGCCTAGTGCCTCGCCAAGACCTGGAAGCCAATTATAGAAAATTAAATTCACTTTACTATTGTCAGATTCGAATCTAACAGAAACTTCAACTAATCATAGATTCAACACAATTTTGCAAAATAGACTTAAACTTAATAAACATTTTCAAAATTAATTTAACTTTTCAAAATTCACCTTGCTGTTTTTCAAAATTAAAATCTATATTTCTTTTGAAAAAACCTGTCTCACAAAACCGATAAGATTAACGTGATTGATAACTCTAGATTGGGTGAGACATACTAAGTTGTGAAAATCAATTTAAGCTGTCCTTAATTCTAATTGGATCTAAATCAATAAATACTTTATGTGTAGGAACATAAAGATTTGGACCAATGGATGTTGGATAGTGGATGCTCCAGACACATGATTGGGGATAAATTGAAATTCACCAAACTCAAGTTCAAGAACCTAGGTTCAGTAGCATTTGACAACAATGCTACACTCAAAGTCATTGGGTTAGGTAACATTGAACTCAAATATGATTTTGTGATTAAAAAGGTTCTGTTGGTTGAGAATTTCAAATTTAATCTGCTTAGTATAAGTCAATTATGTGATACTGGCTATGTAGTTATATTTACCAACTCTGACCGCCTAATTAGAAATCTGCAAGACTCAAAAGTCATGCTTAAGGGTACAAGGAAAAATAATGTTCATACTATACATCTTCCTTTAGTACCTAAATGCCTCTTAACTTAATTAGAAGAATCCAACCTCTGGAATAGGAGATTAGGTCGCACTAATGTAAGACTAATTTCAAAAATTACCCAACTTGGTCTAAATAAAGGGGTACCAAAAATTAAGAACTATGAAAACACATGTAATTCATGTAACCAAGGTAAACAAACCAGGTCTAATCACAAGCAAATTTAATCAGACTTAACCCAAATCTCACTTGGGCTCCTGCACCTTGACCTATTTGATTCACATGGCCATGTCACTAAGCGAAAACCGGTACTGCTTAGTCATTCTCGATGATTACTTTAGGTTTACCTGGGTTAGGTTCCTAAAAACCAAGGATGAACCCCTAAACCTATTTATTGACCTATGCAAGATAATCGAAAATCAAAATGATACCAAAATCAAAAGACTTAGGAGTGATCACGGGGGAGAGTTTAAGAATCAAAGATTTGAAGAATTCTGTAAAATAAATGGATATATTCATGAATTTTCCAGTCCTAGATCCCCCCAGCAAAATGGGATAGTAGAAAGAAAGAATAGGACTCTTCAGGAAGCCGCTAGGACCATGCTCAATGAATTCAACCTAGCTAACCAATTTTGGGCAGAAGCAATTAGTACGGCTTGCTATATCCAAAATAGGGTCCTAATTAACAAAAGACACAATAAAACTCCTTATGAACTATATTACCATAGGCTGCCCAACCTACGTTACCTAAGGGTCTTTGGGTGGAAAGTCCACATCTTGAACACCAAAGGCTACCTAGGTAAGTTCTAGTCTAAGTCAACTCCAGGAGTCTTCTTAGGATATTCAACAACAAGTAGGTCTTATAGGGTCTACAATAAACAAACTAAGAAAATTGAAGAAACAACTATCTTAATCTTTGATGACCAAACTAATCTAAAATCTTATAACCAAACCCTGACCCAATCAAATATTGATCAAGAAGAAAATGAGAATACAATTGAACCATCAATTGAACCACTAGTCGAACCTCTAAATGAACTATCTCTTGAACAAACTACTAAACCAATAACTGAACCAACTCAAGTAGTTGAACAGAACACTGAACCAAACCGTCCAGTCGGACCTGAGGCTGAACAAAGTTCTAGAAAAACTAAAAAACCAAGACTTAGTCACCCTTCTGATTAAATTGTCGGTGATCCAACCTTACGAGTCAGAACTAGGTCTTCCTATAGAAATCTTAGTCAAATAGCACTAATTTCAAAAATTAAACCTAAGACTATAGAGAAAGCCCTACTTGATCCTGATTGGATCATAGCTATGCAAGAGGAGTTAGCCCAATTTGAAAGAAACCAAGTCTAGGAACTAGTACCTAAACCTGAGGGCAAGTCTATTATAGATACTAAGTGGGTCTTTAGGAATAAACTGAATGACCTATGGGAAATAGTTAGAAATAAAACTCGCTTAGTAGCTAAAGGGTTCAGTCAAGTCGAAGGATTAGACTATGATGAATCCTATGCCCCAGTAGCCAGACTTGAGTCAATTAGAATGTTGTTAGCATTTGCAGCCTATAGAGGGTTCAAGCTATACCAAATGGACGTTAAGCCAACCTTTTTAAATGAGTTTATCAAAGAAGAAGTCTATGTAGGCCAACCCCCAAGATTTTAGGACCTAGAAAAACCTGATTATGTTTTTAAACTTAAAAAGGCATTTTATGAGTTAAAACAAGTACCTTGGGCATGGTATGAACGCCTATCAACTTACCTTATTTCTAAGGAATTTAACCAAGGATAAATTGATTCCACCCTTTTTGTTAAAGCCTTAGAAAAAGACATTTTCATTGTCCAAATCTATGTTGACGACATAATTTTCAGATCCACCAACTCAAACTTTTTAAAAGAATTTGTAAAAATAATGGAAAATGAATTTGAAATGAGCTTAGTTGGTGAGGTCAATTTCTTCTTAGGACTGCAAATTAAGCAAACTAGCGATGAGAACTATGTTCACCAGTCAAAATATGATAAGGAGTTAATAAAGAAATTTAAAATGGATAACTCCGAAAGCATAAGTACCCTTATGGCCACAAATATCAAAATTGATAGTGACCCTGAAGGTAAACCTGTAGATCTTAAGCTATATCGAAGTATGATTGGAAGTCTACCTTACCTTATAGCTAGCAGAACTGATATTCTATTCTCTGTAGGAATGTATGCTAGATACCAAACCTGAGCTAAGGAAATGCACTTATCAGCCCTAAAAATAGTACTTAGGTACATTAAGGGCACCCTAAATGTAGGGATTTGGTATCCTAGGACTTCCACCTTTTAATTGTCGGGATACTCTGATTCTGACTATGCTGGATGCAAACTAGATAGAAAAGTACAAGTGGAAGCTGCAAACTTTTAGGAAATAGTCTAGTCAGTTGTGCAGTAGAAAGCAACACTACGTAGCCCTATCGACAACTGAAGCAGAATATGTTGCTTTAGGAGAGTGTGTGACACAACTCTTATGGATGATGCACACTCATAAGGACTTTCAGCTTGATTACACCCAAACCCAAGTCTATATTTTATAACATAAGCTAAATCAATCTAACTAAAAACCCAATTCAACACTGAAGAACAAAGCATATAGAAGTTAAACATCACTTTGTAAGGGATCATATAGCCAGGGGTGAAATAGTCCTTAAACATGTGGACTCAATGTCAAACCTAGCTGATATCTTTACCAAACTCTTACCTGAGTCTGAGTTTAGTAAGCTAAGAAGGCAGTTAGGGTTATGCTTAGTAGAATAGGACTGCTTTGCATTTTTTTCAAAAATTATTTTATTTCTCATCTGTTAATTAATGTTTTGTGAAAAATCATTTTTTTTTGTTTTGAAATTTAAAATGATTTTCCGACTTAGTTTTTTTTTCAAAAAACTTACCCCCATCAAAACTAGGGCTTTTCGCAAATGGACTTAGCTTAGGCCCTAACCCTAGAACTGCATGCACCTAAGTTTTCGCAAATGGACTTAGCTTACCCCCTCCTAGAAGCCAGCATCTCCCAAGCACCTTTGGGTACTTTTGATTGATAATCTAGACTGGGTTGAGATGCTTAGGTCTATGCCTTGATTCAAGATGCTTTAAGTCAGTGCATCTGTAGTAATTGGGGCAATAAATACCAATTGAACAGCAATCTGCTTAAGTGTCAAGCTTAGAAAATCAAACTCCAACAGATCACTTAACTTGACTAACCCTAGTGAAAGCTAATGTTTATGACAGTTAGTAAGTAGCTAACTGGGTTAGACAGGACCTGAAATAGAATGATTTAATTTGGTTTGGTCCAGTTTATGCCTATTAGAGTTGGTTCAATACAGAACTTCACTTTCTTTTGCTCTAATTTTTTTGCTTTATTTTTTTGATATATGGCAAAGGGGGAGAGAAAGGAAAGGAGAAAAGAAAAATTTTATTAAAAATTTTTTTGTTTTCAAAACTTTTATCTCCTTTTCAAAAAGTAAAGTATCTAAAGCATTTCAAAAATGAAATTTTTCTATGCATGGAAAATCTTTTGGAAAATTTTCTAAGTGTTTAACTTAAAAATCTTTTGAAAATTTTCTAAGTGTTTAACTTAAAAATCATTTGGAAAATTTAAAAATATTTTGAAAATTTTCTAAGTGTTTAACTTAAAAATCTTTTGGAAAATTTAAAAATCTTTTGAAAATTTTCTAAGTGTTTTATTTAAAAATCTTTTGAAAATTTTCTAAGTGTTTAACTAAAAAATCTTTTGAAAATTTTCTAAGTGTTTAACTTAAAAATATTTTGGAAAATTTTATAAGTGTTTAACTTGAAAATCTTTTGGAAAATTTTCTAAGTGTTTAACTTAATAATCTTTTGGAAAATTTTCTAAGTGATTAACTTGGAAATCTTTTGAATATATTCTAAGTGTTTAACTTAAAAATCTTTTTGAAAATTTTCTAAGTGTTTAACTTGAAAATCTTTTGAAAATTTTCTAAGTGTTAAATTAAAAATATTTTGGAAAATATTTTTTGAGTTTCTCTAAGAATAGTGAAGGACTTAGAAGTCTTTCAAAAACCCCACATATTTTTTAAAAACTCATGGGGAGAATTTTCATTTCAGGGGGAGGAAACTAAATATTTTTCAATTCGGTGTTTATTATATGTTTGTAACTTAACTTTTTGAACTGTGTTGCCATAAATTAAAAAGGGAGAGATTGTTGGTACAGGAAGCACCTAAGTCAAACCTGAGTTTTGATAATGGCAAAGGGTTCAGATGTTAAGGTGGTAATGTGATCTAACAATACTAAGCGTGCAGGAAATGTCCTAGGTACACTAGGCAAGAAGTCCTGGCAAAGGGTTGGGCAAAAAGTCCTGGTCAAGGACTGGACAAGAAGACCTGACCAGAAGTTGGGCAAAGAAGTCCTGGTAGAGGACTGGGCTAGAAGTCCTGGCAATGGGCTGGGCACCGAAGACCTGACCGAAAGTTGGGCAAGAATAGCTAATCGAAAGTTGGGCACGAAGTCCTAGTCAGGTGGATTTGGCAAAAGTCCAACTGAAGGAGCCGGTTGGCAAAAGGTAAACTATTCTGAGAGGATTAGGTGAGGACGCATTCCCCATCGAGGGAACAGTAGGCGTCGGTTCGACCTAGGGTTCCATTTGGGAGACCCAAAGTCAGATACATGACAGCATAGGCTGTAAATAATGGCTAACATGTTTGCTTCTTTTTGTTTTGGAGCTAACCATGGTTGCAGGGATCGAAGGACTAGTCTTCTGCAGCTTAGGCGCCTCAATGGAGTGAGGTGCCTCACTGGGGCTAGGCGTCCATAAGGATACGGGCGCCCCAGTGCAAAGGCAAAACAGAAGCAAGTGAAGCAAACTGCCACGAAGCCTCTAGACGTACTCAGCTTAGGCGTCCGGGACTATACGAGTGCCCCCATCAGCTCAAGCGTCCCAGTGAAGATGGATAAGTGCTGACCGAGCTTGCGGATAAGAGATCGCGCAGCGAAGGCCACATGTAGGCGCCCCCATCGACACAGGCACCCCTATGGGTACTATAAAAGGGGGTTCACCCCCAAGGCTTCATAACACATCTCTCTCAACGCTCCAAACACTTTCGTTCAAGCGCTACGCTCCGACAAGCTTTGACATCGAGATTCTAGCGCCGCCGATGATCCTCTGCTCCAAAATTCAATCCACCTTGGGCGTCGGTAAGGAAAGTGTTGCATGTTTAAATTTTAATTCTATTTCTGTACAAATTAGTAAAACTATTTTTACGACTATAGAATTGACCAAAGTAAACAGTCAAGGACCGTGGGCCTTGGAGTAGGAGCCACCACGACTCCAAACCAAGTAAAACCAACCTATGTTCGCGACCACTTGTTGGATCGTAGAAACTCGATAGAGGGGGGGGATGAATATCGAGATCAAATCTTTTCAGAAGAATAGAGAAAATATGCACCGAAAAGTAATAAATCAATCGCGAACACAGGTTGGTTTTACTTAGTTCGAAGTCGCGGTTGGCTCCTACTCCAAGGCCCTCGGTCCTTGACCGTTAACTTTGGGCAATTCAATAGTCGTAAAAATAGTTTTACAAATTTAGTACAGAAATAGAATTGAAATTTAAACTTTCAACACTTTCGTTATCGACGCCCGAGGTTGATCGAATTTCAAAGCAGAGGGTCATCGTCGGTGCTAGAATCTCGAAGTGGAAGCTTATTGGAGCGTAGAACTTAAACGAAAGTTCTTGGAGCGTTGAGAGCGATGTGTTATGAAGCCTTGGGGGTGAACCCCCTTTTATAGTACACATGTGGGCGCCTATGTCGATGGGGGCGCCTACACGTGGCCTTCCCTGTGCGATGTCTTATCCGCCGGCTCGGACATCGCTTATCCATCTTCACTGGGGCGCCTAAGCTGATGGGGGCTCCCGTATAGTCCCGGGCGCCTGAGCTGAGTACGTCCAGAGGCTTCGTGGTAGTTTGCTTCGCTTGCTTCTATTTTGTCTTTGCACGGGCGCCCGTATCCATACGAGCGCCTAGCCCTAGTGTGGCACCTCACTCCATTGAGGTGCCTAAGCTGCAGAAGACCAGTCCTTCGATCCCCGCAACCAAAGTTAGTTCCAAAACAAAAAAGAAGCAAACATGTTAGCCATTATTTACAGCCTAAGATGTCTTGGTTCTGACTTTGGGTCTCCCAAATGGAACCCTAGGTCGAATCGACGCCTACTGTTCCCTCGACGGCAAATGTGTCCTCACCTACTCCTCTTAGGAGAGTTTACCTTTTGCCAACCGGCTCCTCCGGTTGAACTTTTTCCCAATCCACCTGACCAGGTCTTCGTGCCCAACTTCTGGTCAGGTCTTCTTATCCAACATCCGGTCAAGTCTTCGGTGCCCAGCCCTTTTCCAGGACTTCTTGCCCAGTACTCGACTAGGACTTCTTTGCCCAACTTTCGATCAAGTCTTCTTGCCCAGTCCTTGACCAGGACTTCTTACCCAGCCCTTTGCCCGGACTTCTTGGCTAGTGTACCTCGGACTTTTCATGCACACTTAGTAGACTTGTTAGATCACATTACCACCTTAACTTCTGAACCCTATGCCATTATTAAAACCCAGGTTTGACTTAGGTGCTTCCTGCACCAACATATAATCTTTAGTCCTTCTCAGACACTAATATATGCTTTTACCGCAATCCAATTTCCTTGACTTGGGTTACTCTGATATATGCTAACTATGCCCATGGCAAAGCAAATATCCAGTCTCGTATACTATATAGCATATATGAGGCTTCGTACAACCAAAGCATAAGGAACTGCCTCCTCTATCTACTTTGATGTTTTAGGACACATCTCCTTAGATAGAGGAACACAACGCCTGAAAGGTACAAAACCTTTCTTGGAGTGTTTATGCTAAAACGAGCTTAGGACAGTGTCTTACATATGAAGCTTGTGATAAGGCCAACATCCTTCTCTAGCGATCCCTTAGAACATTGATTCCCAAGGATGTGTCCTGATTTTCCTATGGCCTTCATATTAACCTGCTTGGGCAACCATACCCTTACGTCTGATAATACTCTGTCATTGTTGCCAACCAATAAAATATTATCTACGTATAGTACAAGAATACCACTATGATTCAGTCATATACACAAATCTCATCCGCCATTTGAACAAATCCATATGACCGGATTATCTCTTCAAAGCGGATGTTCCTCGTCATATGTCTAGGGATCTTGATTCATGGTTACTAGGGACCAAGTCCATAGACTTTCCCAATAACATGAATCATTTAGGTTGACTAACAACCCTCCCACTACGACAAGGCACCACTTGTGTATCTTCTGTGACACGCGTTATAATGACTTGTGGTATACCCTCTTGTACAGTTGGTACTAAGGTAAGAATTCCCCCATTAATTATTCAAAAATAATTCTACTCATGGGCTTATGTCTCATCACATAGTCCTCTTCTAAGAGTCTGGTATTCGTACCAATGATTACCCTCTGATCCTTAAGACTATAGAACCATCTTTAATTCTGCTAGGATAGCCTACAAACAGGCGCACCAGATTCCAACTTATCAGTATCCCTTTTCAGCACATGTGCTGAACTATCCCATATCCGAATGTGTCTTAGACTAGGCTTTTGCCTAGTCCATGCTGCTATGGGAATAGAGAGTACTGACCTAGATGGTATCAAGTATGCACGCTACTGTTTCCAGAGCATATCCCTAGAACGAATCCAGCAACTTAGAGCAGCTCACCATTGTCTTAACCAACTCCATAAGAGACATTTTTCCTTCTTACTACTACACCATTCTGTTGGGGCATACCGGGTGCAGACAATTGGGATTGACTCCCAACTTCTGATAAGTAAGTCCTAGAATTCTCCCAAGAGGTACTTTCTACCACGATCCAATTGTAGTGTCTAGGTACTTTTACCTTGATGCTTCTCCACATCAGTCTTGAATTCTTTGAACTAATCAAAGATTTAGACTTGCGGTGCATCAAATAAATGCACCACTACCTTTAATAATATTTTATAAAATAGATGAAGTATTCAAGGCTACCACTTTCTTGGATAGACTAAGGATCTACACAAGTCAGAACGAACCAATTCCTACACATCATTTGCTCTAAACCCCACGGCCTTGGAAAAGTCTCTTGGTTATCTTACCTTCCGAGCAAGATTTAAAGGTTTAGGAAGTCTTCCACTACCAATGAACCCGAGGGCCCATTGGCTATCAATCTTTGAATCCTACTAAGGTTAATAAGACCAAGCCTTAGATGCCAAAGATATGTTTGGTTCTTCTAGGAAGGAACCTTTTGTCTTATTTTGGTTAGATGATGAGCTATTAACATCTAATTGCATCATGGGAGCTTTTGATTTTAAAAGGACCAATTGCCTATCAATGTACCTTAATAGATAATCTTTATATTCCACTTTTATAATAAAAGTAGAATATCTTATTCCAAAAACTGAAGAATAGTTCTTTCCAAAAAATTTTGTTACATCAAAGCAATCTTAGTAAAACCAAAACATTATCATCCTATCTAATAGACAAATAAATAAATAACTCTCACTGCAATAATCATCTCCATAGCCTATCCCATGTAGTCGGTAATCTCCTCCTCAGCTAGTCGTCGGGTTTCCTGGAACCCCTGTAAAGAAATGCATATATGATTAGTGGCATCCGTATCTACACACCAGGTACTGGTAGATATCACTACTAAACATGTTACAACGACAAAAGAAAAAGATATACCTGAATTATTACTCTAACGGCGGGGACAATCCGCCTTCCAATGTCCAGACTGCTTACACATGAAGCACTTGTCTTTCGGCTTCTTCATGCAACTATGAGGTCTATATAATCCAACTACTTTCTTTTCCCTAGCTTGTGTCTTCTTCTTCTTGCCTTTCGGTTTTGAATTAGAAACCCCTTGAGCAATGAAAGTATGTGAACTCTGTGGAGAAAACCCTTCTGCCACCTCGAGTTCTGCCAGATGTTCTGCCCACGAATATGTACGTTTGTTCATATTGTAGCATAGGCGAAACTTCTCAAAACTCTTTGGTAGAGATTAGAGGATGAGATCAACCAGGGTTTTCCCATCGATTTGTGCTCCAAGGATTTCCATCTCCTTTAGCCAAGCCATCATTTTGAGAACATGTTCCCTCACGGGCATACCCTCAATCTTGATGGTTGTTGTCAAGTTCTTCATAACTTCTTGTCTAGCGGCCCGATTATGATGTCCGATGAGTTTATCGAGTTTGGATGGTTTATCACTGGTAATGGAAGAAGCCTGAATTTGATGACTCTGAGTCATCTCGTCTGCTTCTTACCATTTCCTAAAATATTCAAACTCCTCTTCATCATTAATCTCGCTAGGTTTTTCAGCATAGAACTCGACAAGATCACACTTGGATTCCTTGGCAGTTTTGACAAAGTCCAGGTTTAATTCCCAATATTTATTATTAGGGGTATTAAGTTGGTTTTCTCTTTGATTTAAATCAAGTGGGTCTAGATCCATTTTTAAAATACCTAAGAATCACAACAATCACACACTTTAGATTTTGAAAATAAATTGATTCCTCAAAACAATAATTTTTTGAAATCAACCAACACCTCAAAACACCGAGACTTTCGTATGCCACGATGGTGTGGATGTATACGAATTCTACATTTGTGAGAGGAGGTTTTACTCATGAATTTTATTATCTTGTCAACCTAACTTTTTGACAAATAAAATTAATAGTTGGTCCTCTTTGGCCCTACAAACAATAACAATGACTCCGATGGGGAGGATATTATTATTCGCATCTAAGTGTTTACCATTATATGATACTAAGAAGATTACCTCAGATTATGTATCTTCTGATGGAGAAAATCACAAACTCTTAAATAACCTCCTATAATCTTGTCTGACCTAGTGATCTGCAGAACAAGTCCATCCGATAGGGAGGAAGGCACTCAGAGCCAACGCATAGACTTGTTCGCATCACTTGTCAAATTAGTAATGGAGGTCGTGGGACCCTTAGGGTCCCTCTCCCACTTAGTTAATTTGTAATGTGGAATTTTCATGCACACACACAACAAGCACATAACCAAAGAAACAAATAAGAAAAAAAACTAGATTTTTACAACTATCATGGCCTTGGTCTCCAATGCGCCTCCAGTCATGTCGTCACCTTGTCCACTCCTCCCTATACATGTGCAAGCCTCCATGAAGAGACCTCCGAGCAGAGATGAGTTGCTAAATCTTTACATCCTTTGATCTATACTCAACGAAGGAGTGTACATATAATCTAGATCAAAAGTAAATAAAAAGCTCGGCTAAACAGGTGTCATATTTAATTATAAAAATTAAATACCTATCTAGCCTTGTCAACCCCGAGGATTTAATTAATTACAATAATGCACAATCAATCACATACACCCATTATTTAAGCCATGATAAGTTGGAATCGAGTGTCTGCAACAAAGTGTTAGCGTAGCACATCCACATATCGTCCAGCAAAAATAAAATATATGATAATGTGCAAAAAATTAACTGAATCCTAAACACACAAAATCGGAAACCTCAGCTCTGATACAAATTGATGGATGTATAGCTCGGCGGGTTTACTACGCGAACACGGGGTCGAACATGAGAGACCTCTCCATGTCTACTGATTAAATATATAATCCGAATAGAGACCTATCTCTCAAATGAACGTCTCGTCGTCGTATCAATCGATTCGAATTACAACTTAGCCAATCTCAATGATCGAGCCTTGTAATTCGCCTAACCGATTGACCGCGAAAAAGACGATGAGCGGATCGCCAATTTTTGTTATTATCATTGGGGTCCATGACATGATTAATTATCAACATTAATTAACAATAATTAAAACATGATAATTAATCAAGTACACACATGCGATAACAAGAATATCACATAAAATAATAGAGAAAACAAGGAGGGAGCCAAAGAGATATTATACCTCGTCTTTTACCTCGCAGTCTTCTACTGTATGGCCCTCCCTTCTTTTACCTCACAGTCACCAAGGGCTACCAATCAATCCTCTTCCTTCTTCCTTCTTCCTTCTACCTTGCACCAAAACCCTAGAGCTTAGGGTTGCCGCCGGCCAAGAGAAGAAAGCTCCTTCTTCTTCCTTGCGCCATCCACCAAGTAGACCAAGGAGGAAGAAGATGATGAAAACAAATAAGAGAAACAAAACTCTTCTTCCCAACAAACCCTAGCCGAAACCTATCTCCACCACCCCTTCCTTGCCTCCGGCCAAGAGATGATGGATGTGGTATCTTCTCTAGCCACCGGTGGATCCTCCTTGCTCCCATCTTGCGCACGCCAAGGAGGAAGGAAGAAAGCAAGAAGATGGAGAGGAAAGGAAGAAGAAGAAGTGGATGAAACTTCTCCTTCTTGCACCTTCTATCCTCCTTCCGCCAGCGCCGCAACCTTCCTTTGAAGTCAGCGCCGGCAACCCTCCACCACCTCCCTCTCCCACCGAACAACACCAGGTGGTGCTACCTTGGATCAGGTTCCACACCCAAAGGAAAGGAGAAGAAGATCTTCATCGCTTGCTCCCTTTGTTCCGGCGTAACCTAATACCCTAGGAGAGAGAATTTGTGAGGGAGAGAAGGAGAGGCTCTCTAAGGGATTTTTGTTAATGAATTGGATTGATTAAGCCCCGGTATCATGACTCCCCTGGGGTATATATCGGGCTATGATAGGGACCATGAGGTGGAGTTGGGTCTTGGCCCACTAATGGATCCAAATCCGATCCATTAATGGAGATCCATTCCACTAATGTATCCCCATTGAAGTTCCTCACCAAGCCCGATATTTTCGTATGTGCTCCACCTATTATGAGCACATCCATCTCCCCGTGTTTATGATATCGAATGTCCGTTGATTAATTTAAATTACTGACAATTTTAATTAATCAACCTCTTGATCCTTGACTAGTACGACTCAACCTTTTCATCATGTTGGACTATAGTTCACTTGCAAGATTTAAAATGATGATCCTTATGAGCTCATCATGGGGGCATCATTATCCCGACTCACCAGGACACAGATGAAGGATCGTCTAGGCGTGCTAGAGGGGGGTGAATAACACTTTTTCGGATTGGATCTCTACAAATTTGTTAGCGCAGCGGAAATAATATGCAAATGAAAACAATGACAATGCTAACACTTATCGTTTACTTGGTATCCACCCAGATGGGTGACTAGTCCAAGGATCCTTCGGTGGATCAACCCCCGGATAACCTCTGGCTAGATCTGTCGCTCCTTATGGGTGGAGAAACCTCGCGACAACACTTCGGACGCTCTCTGATCACAGTAGACTACTAACCCACTTTATCCAACCGAGTTTCGTCAAGCGAGTTAGTAGGAAACGAGCCCCTTTAAATAGGACTCAAATCTGAAACAGTTACTACCAGTCGACTGGCCACTGGGGTAGTCGACTGGCCCCACTCAGATCCGACCATTTCAGCCTATACCAGTCAAGTGCCCGTGGGCTAGTCGATTGGTACACACCTAAGCCTAGGGTTTCACTCCTGACTACAAAAAACCGCACTCAAACCCTCCCGGCTTAGCCCCTGAGTACAAACACACATACTTAGACCCTCACAACTCAGTTGACTCTTCACCAGCAGCCTTGATTGTTGCCTTCACGCCCTTTTCATCTTCGGCCCTCGTCCCTCCGATGCGCACGCAAGCCTCCAGCTTGCCTCCATGCCACCCTTCATGTACGCCTCGAAGTCCGCATCCCTGGACTCATCATCCCTGCTATCCAACGGTCCCTCGGATGTGCACGCAAGCCTCCAGCTTGCCTCCATACCATCCTTCACCTGAAGTCATCAACTATGTCCATGTGTACCTGTATACCTGCACACTCATGTACACATATGAGAATAAAACAGATCCTAACTTAACCATATTGCCCACACATCAAAACATTATGATTCTCTAGATCATCTCAGGGTCGATTGCCCCAACAATCTCCCCCTTTTTCATGTGTGGCAACATGTTAAGTTAGGTAAACATATAGCAATAATAATAGCAAAAACTATTGAAATTCAAGCATATCACACAAGAGGCTGCCTCCCCCTTAACCTATGCTTTCTCCCAAATTTCAATCCTTATTCCTAATCCCACGTTATGTTCTCCCAACTTAACTCTAAAGTTTTGTAACCAAACCTTAAGTTTTAACCCAAACCTAACTTAACACCCTAGTTCTCCCCCTTTGACACCATCAAAAAAATTGCCCCAAGCAACCCTACTCTTGGTGCCAAATAGAACATAACCCTACTTCTGAAAAACCCTTCAGAAATCATAAAACCTAATCTTCCCATATTACCAGTCGACTGCCCCCAGGGCAGTCAACTGATATGGTAGATTTCAGACTTTCAGCCGAAATTCAGAAATGAATTAAAAATTCCAGAAATTCTAGTAAAATGTGAAACTTTGTAAGCACGATTGTTAAGGTATTCCCTACCCTAGAAAATTTTGGTTCCTGAAAAATATCAACCGTGCTTGACTTTTGGTACAAATTCTAAACTTCTCAATTTGTGGCCATTTTGTATCAAGTTTGACTCCTAATAATGGTATCCAATGTTTGTCACCTTTTATCACTTTCACTTGACATTTAAAATGATTCCCAAACTCCCCTTTTTCATATAGACACTTCCATTTTGACAAGATCTCCCCCTCTTTGTCTTTTATGTCTAGATGAGCATTCCTTTTATACATAATACCATTATTTGATTTCCAATCAAACCATGTTAGATGAGATACAATATAAAATTTTCAAATCATATCATGAACACGTAAATAAAAAGCATAATAGAAACATCCATTAGCACTTAGAGATTCTCAAGAAAATTTCAAAATAGTATCTAGTTATGATAGCGCTTAAATACCTCAATAGAAACATAGTAAAGCAACTCACATGTCATAACAACTACAGAATAGAGTCATACATAGATGTTTCATGCAATAGACATAGCAAGTATCGAAGGCCAAAAACCTGAAAGTCATCCATATAAATACAACCATCAGAATAAAAGGTGTTTGAGAGATAAAACATCAAAATATAATACTCTCAACACTAGAACCACCCGTAAAAGTTGTACCCACTGGTCAGAAGTACATGTGATCGTCACGACCAGAGGGAGGAGGAGGAGGAGGAGGAGGACCCTGATAAGCAAGATGCCACTATTGCATCATCTCATACATCTCATCCTGGCGGCTGGTCATCCTATCAACTTTTGCTTCAAGCCTCTGCTCCATTTGCTGGCATCCGTGAATGTCCTCGCGGATGACGTGAACATCCTCCCGGAGCCCATAAACATCCGCCTGGAGCTGGGTAATCTTTGCACGTGTGACCATCTCGGTGGGCTCCTCATCTGCATCTGTGGCCTCTGGGCGCTCCCTCCAAACAAATGCTCCCTGTCTACACTCAATACCTGCCAAGGACAATTGGCGTGTGCCAATTTGATCATAGTCCTTTGACAGGTGCCTCACCTGACCACTACACACCCGGATGCCAAAATGTAAGTGGAAAAATGCTGTAACGATGTGGCAAAAGGGTATATATATCTTCCCATTGAAACTATGGGAAGAATGACAGATAGCTCTAAAAACCTAGAGTGAGACATTAATGTCCAACCTCCACTCTAAAGCATACATCATTACCAAGTGTGGGAGTCTAACCTTAGACCTCCCCTTGGTGGCAATAGGTAGGATGCACTCGACGACGACCTTATACAGGACATGACTAAATGGTGGCATGGGTTTAGCATCAAAAAGATGCTCCGAGTCATTCCTATGTCTTCAGAAATAATGCATGTGAATTTGATCAATAGTGACTCCAGGAAACTCTAAAGGTTCAACAACAGTAGGAAAATACACAGATGCATTGTTGGATGCCCTACACTGGAGGAACCCGGCTAAACCCATGACAGAGAAGGGGATAGGAACACCAGCAACCCGGGACTCATACAAATTGTTAACAGAGTCAATACAGGTCAAATTTGCATAAAACTCTGAACACAAGTCAATGTCTATGTCCTGCTGGCAGTAAACCAGCCGATCTAGCTGAAAATGAGTGATCATTTCAGCTAATGAAGGTGACTTATCTAGAAAGAATGCCTTATTCAAATATCTGCAACTCATTACCACAAATTCATTTTCTTCAAAATGCTTCTTACACTCCAGGGACCTAAACCTAGACTCTTCTTGACTCTGTCGGGATGACCCTTCACCCCTAGACCTCTTAGAAGCCATTCTAAAACCCCATGCATGCCAAGACAATGCCTAAAAAGGAAAAACATCAAGGAATACACACAAAAATGTCATATTAGTGTCAAAACATGCTTTAATCGAGAAAAATGAACCTTAAAACGCAATACCTTTTCATCCTTCTTATGTTGACTTGAGTTTGAGAATGTGGCTTGAAAAGATGAGGTTTTAGCAAACCCTAGAAGTAGATCCAAAGTAGAGAAGGCCTTAGAGAAGACTTTTAGGGCTTAGGATGCAAGGGGAGTTGAGAGGTGGAGAAAATCGCCGGGAGTGATCAGCCAAAACCCTAGGTTTGGCTTTCCCGATGTGCCCTTTCCCTTTATAAAACCCGCGTACCAGTCGACTGGGATTTGGCAGACGACTGGGCTAGAGTGTAATTACATTCTGTGGGTTTTCGCAGTCGACTACTAGAGGGCAGTCGACTGGTATCTGATTCTCAGTTTTCCAATACGAACTTTAGAAATGCCTAACTAATTCCATAAATTTCCAAAAATTTTGAATTCTTGTGGGGACATTTGTGGATCCTATATTTACTTGGAAAAAAAATCTAATTTCAGTCAAAGACATCTCAAATCCCAAGATTGGTACAAACTTCGAGTTTTCTCTAAAAGGTATCATGAAACCCTTCCCAAGAGTTCTAATTTGGGCCTCACCTTGATGCTTCTACCCATACTCATCCATAATCCATTCACAGCACCATGTTATATGGTATTTAGGCATTCATACCTATTTGTCTTGGTTAAAATCCCAATTTCACCTTTTTCCCTATAATCCTCCCTTTAGTGTACCAATTCTCTAGGACTAAGGCTATCCTTAGCCTTTTAAACCTCTTGGCACACCCTATAGTTCTTTTCAATCTCCTAGAAGGGACCCCCCTGAGATCCATTGACCATGGAACTCACTTTGACTTCTGGAGCTCTCCCTCGAGCTCCTGGCCCTAGTTACCTCCCTAGGCAACTCTTCTACAAAGGCAAGACCACACCGATGCTCCTCCGGTGCCTCATGACCTTCCACTATCACTCTCTTGACCCTATACACCTTTTTCTTAGTTAATTTCTTTTCTTTTCCTTCAAATGGCTTTTCTTTGCCATTTTTGACTTTTTCTCTACCATAGTTGTAAGACATCCTTGAATATGATACTTTATCAACATTATCCCTCCTAGAATGGTATCCTAAAACCGGCCTACCACTCCTATGATTTTGGTCCTTTGATATCATGTTCAATCCCTTGGACCCTTGAAAGACTCTACCTAGGATTCTTTCTAATTGATCAAGTTTTGCTCTTAAAACTTGATTTTCCTTTTCTGACTCCCTAACCTTAGGATCACTAGACCTAATTTGATCATTTCTAGATCTCCCTATTTTTCTAGGCTTATTCCTCCCTTTCTTAGAATTTATGCCTTGGTTCTTATTCCTAGAGTTCCTAGATTTTTCTTGCATCATAGAATTTTTGGTGTTTTGGCATACAAAATTGTTTCTATTCCTACCATGATATTTAAAACGAAAAACACGCATGAGCAAGCAATTGTTATCAATTCTATCATTTATGCAAATATTTTGAGCAATCATGGAAGAATTTGAAGCATGAGTAGAGTTAGAGGTTACCTCCCTTACCTTTGGTGCTCCCCCTTGATGAGTGCTCCTCTTTCTTTCTTCCTTTTCCCATTTCCTAAGATGCTCCATCTTTTTGAGCTCTCCGCTTCTTGGACATTTTGTATGATAATGTCCGAGCTCCCCACATGTGAAACATCTAATTCTCCATCTTTTGCTTTGAGCTTCCTCATTCTTACAACCCATATTATCTTGGAATTGAATGGATTTGGGCTTAGGAATTACCTCCTTTTTATCTAGGGGACACTTATCCTTGTAGTGCCCCTTTTTATTGCACCCAAAGCATATAATATGCTCTTTTGACTTAGCTTTGGTGGAGTTGGAGGTCTTCCCTTGCTCTTGTGAGGATGGGGGTCTCTCCTCCCCCTCAATTCTTGATGTTGATTCTTCTTTTTCTTCTCTTGATGAGATGGATGACTCCTCACTTGATGGCACGGATAATTCTTCATTTTGGTCCTCCTGGACCCTTGAACTTATTTCATCATTCTCTTCCATCAATTGAACTTGTGCAGAGTTCTTGTGAACTTCATCCAATTTCTTCCATAAGTCATGTGCACTTTTGTAATCTCCTATACAACTCATGACATTAGTAGGTAAGATATTAATCAATATATTGATCATCTTTTCATTTGCTCTAGCTTGTTCTTGTTGTTCACTTGTCCAATATCTGGGGTGAAGCCTCTTGCCATGATTATGCTTGGGTATTTCGAATGGGTCTTCAATCGTCATTCTACATTCCCAATCCATCCCTAGCCAATTTTCCATCCTTGTCTTCCAATGATCGAATTCTTCATGCTCATACGGTGGTGGTGAGTTTATATCTTCCCCTAACTTATCTTCCATTATTCCCTCTATCTTCGCTTTGCTCCCTTAGCGGTTATTCCAATCGAGAGAGAACCTCGCTCTGATACCAACTGAAGGATCGTCTAGGCATGCTAGAGGGGGTGAATAGCACTTTTTCGGATTGGATCTCTACAAATTTGTTAGCGCAACAGAAATAATATGCAAATGAAAACAATTACAATGCTAACACTTATCGTTTACTTGGTATCCACTCAGATGGGTGACTAGTCCAAGGATCCTTCGGTGGATCAACCCCCGGATAATCTCTGGCTAGAACTGTCGCTCCTTGTGGGTGGAGAAACCTTGCCACAACACTTCGGATGCTCTCTGATCACAGTAGACTACTAACCCACTTTATCCAAGTGAGTTTCGTCAAGCGAGTTAGTAGGAAATGAGCCCCTTTAAATAAGACTCGAATCTGAAATAGTCGCTACCAGTCGACTGCCCCTGGGGCAGTCGACTGGCCCCACTCAGATCCGACCGTTACTGCACAACATTCGAATCTACCAGGCTGATTCAGCCTATACCAGTCGACTGGTACACACCTAAGCCTAGGGTTTCACTCCTAAGTACAAGTCACTCCGCACTCAAACCCTCCCGGCTTAGCCCCTGAGTATAAACACACATACTCAGACCCTCACAACTGAGTTGACACTTCACCAGCAGCCTTGACTGTTGCCTTCACGCCCTCTTCATCTTCGGCCCTCGTCCCTCGGATGCACACGCAAGCCTCTAGCTTGCCTCGATGCCACCATTCATGTACGCCTCGAAGTCCGCGTCCCTCGGCTCATCATCCCTGCTATCCAACGGTCCCTCGAATGTGCACACAAGCCTCCAGCTTACCTCCATGTCATCCTTCACCTGAAGTCATCAACTAAGTCCATGTGTACCTGTATACCTGCACCCTCATGTACACATATGAGAATAAAACAGATCCTAACTTAACCATATTGCCCACACATCAAAATATCATGATTCTCCCGATTATCTCAGGGTTGATTGCCCCAACAATGGATTCCATTAATAATCAATGGCACACCATGCAAATAATATTGTTTTCCAACTTACCGGGCCTATCGATTTAGCAGAATAAATCTCGCCCATTAGTAAATCAAAGAAACAATAATTAAGTACATGCGCCCTTATTATATCGGGATTTAAAGCATGTACTCCATAATATATCTGAGGGCTAATCCAATTATAAAGTCAGTATAAATTGGATGACCCCTATTTTGGTCCTGCTCAATGCACACAAGTGCAATAGTGTAATTCTATAGTTAAGACAAACCACACCTAATTACACTACAGTCATCCCGATGGTTTGTCCAACTCTATCTCGGTTGTGAGCATCTTACTTATTCTCTGCAAGGGACTGATAACATGATCTTCTGTGCATCACCATACACCATGTTATCTATAATGCAAAGTATCAGGCATTTGTCCATATACTAATATAAACTTATAACCTTGTGATTTGTGATTCTCTTTCAAAATGTAGATGTTCTTATACCAAAAGATGGGCTTTTGGTATACATCCTTAAAGAGCCAACTCCTCCTCATGGTCCCTATTATAGCCCTATATAGACCCCATGGTATCATGAAACTAAGGCATCCAATTATTCATCCACCCAAATTCTCTCCTCTCTTCCACTCTCTCTCCCTTCTCTGTCTTAGGTCACGGTGGTAAGGAGAAGGAGCTCCATCTCCTTCATCCTTTCTTCTCTTCCTCTCAACCACTCAGTGGCCAGCCACTACTAGACAAAGGGGGAGTTCTTCTCTCCCTTTTGTGGTGTGCAGCGAAGAAGAGGGCAAGGTCGGCGGCCGGCACAACGAGGAGGTGGCAGGTGCACTTGGTGTTGCTCGGCCGTGCGCAAGGGAGTGGAAGAGGAGGCTTGTCTTCTTTGTGTGCTTGGTGCCGCGTGATAGGAAGAGGTAGAGGAGGCCGGAGAGGGTGGTTGTGAGGGAGAAGAGCACTTCTCATCTTCTCCTTCACTTTCTTCTTCTTGGAGAGGTCGGTGAACAAGCGATTTGATAGATTCCGTTGGCGCGTTGGCGTGTGAACAAGCGGTTGATTGGAAGGCCTTGGTGATTCCGGTTCTTGGTAGATCGTCGCCCACACGACGTCCAAGAGGGGAGGGTCATATGATAGAAGATCGTAAGGTAACGAGAGGTATATTTCTCTCTTGGCTCCTTTGTTAATTCTATCATTTTATATGGTGTTTAACTAGTTATCATGTGATTAATTATTTGTTAATTAATGTTGATAATTAATTATTTGGACCCCGATAATAAACACAAAAGCCGGCGATCTACTCATTGTCTTTTTCGCCATCAATTGGTTAGGCGAGTTACAAGGCTCGAACATTGAGTTTGGTTAAGTTGTAACTCAAAAAATTTGCACTTGAAAATTTAATGCACTTGAAAATTTAACATTACATTTTCAAACAATGTATTTTTTCACTCTCTTTTCTTTTTTTACTCTCTCCCTTTGCCATATATCAAAAAATATGCTAGTCAAAAAACAATTGCGAATCAGAGCAAGTTAATTTTATAAAAATTTTAAACACATATTAAAGCAAATCTAGTGAGTCCAAGCAACAAAAAGGATCAAACCAACTAAATTGAACACGTTCGAGTCCTGTCTAACCCAGTTAGCTACTTAGTAATTGTTATATAACAGCAGCTTTCATTAGGGTTAGTCAAGTTAAGCGATTTGATCAAGTTAGATTTTCTAAGCTTGATTGTTGTTCAAATGTATTTATCGTCGTAACTACTCTAGATGCACTGACTTAAAGCATCTTGAGTCAAGGCATAGACGTAAGCATGTCATCCCAGTGTAGGTTATCAATCAAAGTGACCTAATGAACTTGTGAGATGCTGGCTTATTGATCTATAGGAGCATGCAATTTAGGGTTAAAGCCTAGGCTAAATCCATTGCGTAGAAGACCCTAGTTTTAAAGGGGTATTTTTTTGAAAAAATCTAAGTTGGAAAAAGAATTTTAAAATTCAAGACTTAATAAGAAAAATGATTTTTCGAAAGATATGATATAATAGTTTTTTAAAAGAAATTTGAAAACATAAATGATAATAGTCCTATTCTACTAAGCACAACCCTAACTACTTTCTTAGTAAGCTAAACTCAGACTCAGTTAAGGGTTTGGTAAAGATGTCGGCTAGATTAGATTTCGAGTCCACATGCATAAGTACAATTTTGCCCCTGGCTACGTGATCCCTAACAAAATGATGTTTTACATCAATGTGTTTGGTTCAGGAGTGATGAATAGAGTTTTTCGTAAGATTGATCGAGCTTATGTTGTCAATGAACACTTTGGTTTGGACATAGTCTAGTTGGAAATCCTTAAGAATTTGCATCATCCATAAGTGTTGTGCTACACACTCTCAAAGGGGAACATACTCTGCTCAGTTGTGGATAAGGCAACGCAATGTTGCTTTCTACTGCACCAGCTGACTAGACCGTGTCCTAATAATTGACAACTTCCACTTGTACTCTTTCTTTCTAGTTTGCATCCGGCATAGTATGAGTAAGAGTATCCTGATAATTCAAAGTTGGACGTCCTAGGATACCAAATACCTAGATTTAGGGTCCCCATAATGTACCTAAGGATTCTTTTCAGGGTTGCTAAGTGAGATTCCTATGCACAGGTTTGGTATCTAGCGCGCATTCCTACCGCGAACAAAATGTCGGGTCTATTAGCAGTTAACTATAATAAACTACCTATCATGCTTCTATATAGTTTTAAGTCAACTGATTTACCTTCAGGGTCATTGTCTATTTTGACATTTGTGGCCATGGGAATACCTAAACTCTTAGAGTTTTTCATTTTGAATTTCTTAATTAATTCTCTTGCATATTTGGATTGATGAACATAGTTACCATCCCTGGTTTGTTTTATTTGGAGACCTAAGAAAAAGTTTAGTTCACCTACCAAACTCATTTCAAACACACTCTCCATAATCTTAACAAAGTCTTTTAAAAAGTTAGAATTAGTTGACCCAAAAATTATGTCATCTACATAGATTTAGGCTATAAATATGTCCTTTTCTAAGGTTTTAACAAATAAGGTTGAGTCAATTTGGCCTTGGTTAAATCCCTTAGAAATCAAGTAAGTTGATAGTCTTTCGTACCAGGCTCTAGGTGCTTGTTTTAACCCATAAAGGGCTTTCCTAAGTTTGAACACATACTCGGGATTGTCTAAGTCCACAAATCTTGGTGGTTGCCCAACATACACTTCCTCTTTTATGGACCTATTAAGAAAGGCAGACTTGAATTCCATTTGGTATAATTTAAAACCTCTATGGGCTATAAAAGCTAGTAACATCCTAATTGATTCATGTCTGGCTACGAGGGCATAAGTTTCATCATAATCCAACCCTTCAACTTGACTAAACCCTTTAGCTACTAAGCGGTCTTTGTTTCTCACTATCTCCCCTTGATCATTTAGCTTGTTTCTAAATACCCACTTAGTGTCTATAATTGACTTACCTTCAGGTTTAGGTACTAAATCCCTAACTTGGTTTCTCTCAAATTGTGTTAGTTCTTCTTGCATTTCAATGATCCAATCTAGGTCAGGTAGGGCTTCTTCTATAGTCTTAGGTTCTAGACATTTCACCCAATTCTATGTGAAAAAATAAGTTTCCTTATCTGTTTTGTGAGATGTATTGTTATTATCTTTGATTTAATGGTAAATCTAAGATTTAATTAAAAATTATGTTAGATTTGAGTTTATCAAATAGTAATTTAAAAGTGAGTTTCGATAATCGGCTTCCAGATCTTGGCGAGGCACAGAGGCCTTCTTTGGTCATAGCCTTATTGGATCAACAACCCTTTCCTAGATAAAGTCTTTTAAAGAAAGATCATTTTCAAATTACTTTTTGAGAAACTCTGGTCTAACTAGCTTAGGATTTGGAGAGGTAGCTTCATCTAGTTCCACCGGACTAAACAGACCAAATAGGGTACGCCTTACCCTTCTTGACTCCTTAGACAGGCTTCCCTAACATACTATCATCTCACATCCTCCTAATAATATGTTGTTCAAGTTTTAAGTAAGTCTTGTCCTTAACTAGCCATTCCTAAGTCTAAGTAGAATAATATTGCGGAAAAAGAAATAAACAAGCATCAAGCAGGAAAAAATTATCTAAGTATAAAAATAGTTTTTATATTAGCTACCCCAGGACTGAAGCCTTGATATGGGTTAGGCAAGATGTGAATCTTGTCCTTGGGGATTCAATATTGGTTTGGTCCAGCCTGGTTGTTCAAACTCAGCTTAGGGACCCATGCTTGGACTTGGGTGTTGAGGCAATCGACCCAAGAATGATCGGGAAGATCATGGTTTTGATGTGTGTGCCAATAAGTTTAAGGTTAGGGTGTTATGTTGTATTTGATATGTGTGATTGAGTTTGCAGGACTTGAAGAATCACACATGGAGAACATATCCGAGGGACGAGAGCTGAGGGAGGAGAACTCCAAGGGCAAGTCGGGAAGTGGACTTCAAGGGCACACGTGAAGGGTGGCATGGAGGTAAGCCAAGGGAAGGCTTGTGTGCGCATCTGAGGGACGATAGCCAGAGGAAGATGACTTCAAGGGGCGAGCCAAGGGAGCATACCTGAAGGCATATGTGAAGGAGAGTGTTCGGAGAGGTTGTAAGTGAGTTGAGAGCTAGGGTAGTCGACTGCCAAAACTCACACAGAGTTTACAGCCTCAGACCAGTCGACTGCCCTAGGGGCAGTCGATTGGTAAACCCCCAAAACTAGCCATTGGATGGCATTTATTGCTAGACCAGTCGATTGCCCCAGGTGCAGTCGACTGGTGTGGGTCTGGACAGCAAGTGGCGTTGTCCTGTTCTCTTATAAAAAGAGGACATTTCCGCACGTGAATGGTACGATTTTTCACTGTAACGAAGTGATGTTCGTGTGACTAGTCTTTCGATCTTCCTCTCGCTCTTTATCCTATTCTGTAAAGAGGAAGACAACGTTTGTAAAGGTTTCTCCACCTTTGAAGGAGACTTTTCATAGTGGAGGTGGAGTACTCGCGTGGATCCTTGGATTAGTCACCCGTTCGGGTGGATACCATGTAAATTCCTATGTTAGCATTGCTCTCTCGTTCTTTATATATTTTTGTTTGTATTGCGCTAACCTCTGTGTAGAGAAAACAATGAAAAAGTGGTATTCACCCCCCCCCCCTAGCAACACAAGCGATCGAACAATTGGTATCAGAGCCGGTTCGCTTCGAGAGAACTCACCATCAACCAAAGTAATAGTAAATAGCGTTTCAAGAGGGATACAACACTGCAAGGCCTCCATTCTTCGACGGGAACGTCTTCGCATACTGGAAAGGTAAAATGTAATACTATTTGATGAACGAAATTGAGAACTGGATAAGTGTTGCGGATGGATTCGATGCGCCCGTCGACAAAAGAGGAGAGCCATTACCCATGAGAGCATGGTCCAAGGAAGTCATGAAGAAGGCGCAAGCCAACGCGAAGGCCACCAGCACACTTCAGTGCGGGCTCTCAAAGGAGCAACTCAACAAAGTGGGGGCATTCATGAGCACCAAAGAGTTATGGGAGAAACTTGTTGAACTCAATGAAGGGTCCAACGAGTCTAGAAGGGCAAAGAAGAACCTACTCGTTGCCCAACTCCAATCCCTATCCATGAAGACCAATGAGATCGTGAGCCAGTTGCATGGAAGGGTAACGGAGATCATCAACGAACTCCATGTGACTGGAGAGAAGATTGAAAATCGGGATCTCGACAGGTACGTCCTACATTCATTCCCAAGAACAACCTTGTGGGCATCAATGGTTGATGCCTACAAAGTGTCAAGGGATCTTTCAATAGTAAAATTAGATGATTTATTTTGTGAGTTTGAATTGCATGAGCAAGCTAAAGTTTTGGCCAAAGAGATAGGTATAGCTTTCATTGCAATAAAGGAGAAGAAGAAGAAGGAGGAGAAGAAGAAAGTGGTCTACTCCTCTTCATCCGACTCGGAGGAGTCTAGTGCCTCTATGGATAGCGACCAAGAGACCTTCATGGTAAGAAAAATGCGTTGGGCATTTAAAAGTTTTTCTAAAAAGTCATATGCTAGGAAAGGATCCAAAAGTAAGGGAAAGGCAAAGGACATCATCTGCTACAACTGCCACCAAGAGGGACACATGAAGAATGAGTGCCCTCAACTAAAGAGAAGGGAAGAAAAGAAGGAAGAAAAGAAGAGGTGTGACAAGAAGAGGTCAAAAGGAAAGGAGAAGAGTGCCACCAACCTCAAGGAAACATGGGATGATCCATCATCCTCGGAGGAGGAAGAGGAGCACGTGTCCCACTTTGCGCTTATGGCAGTGGACCATTCAGAGTCATTAGATGATGAGAGAAGCTCAAGTAGTGAAGAAGAAAGTGGCTCATCATCATCATCATCCGAATCTGAGGCGTCGGTAAGTGAGGTATATAGCTTACCCTCTTCTACTTTGATTAATACGAACATGGATTTAGTTAGAACTAGGAGAAAAATTAAATTAAGGACTTAAAGGATGAAATTGTCATGCTTAGTGTAAAATCTACAAAACTTAAGGAAGATTTGCATGCTTATTCTACTATGTCAAACGATGATACATGCTTTGAAAATGAAAATAAGGAACTAAGGAAAAAGGTAGAGGACCTCACAAAAGCACTTAGGAAATTTCAAGTGGGCTCTAGCAACCTAGACATGATAATTAACAGTCAAACAACTGTTTATAACAAGGTCGGATTAGGATATAGGCCAAAGACCAAGGAAGTGACCTTTGTCTCACTTATGGGTAGGAATGGTGCATCTAGGAGACAAGGGGCTAAGGGAAACATCAAGAAGGCTTGGGTACCAAAGAAATTTTTAATTGATACTTGTGGATCGAAAATTTGGGTACCAAAAGATTGCATTTTCCATGTTGTATAGGTAAGAGTCAAGAATGTCTCAAACATGTCGATAGTAGATAGTGGATGCTCAAGACATATGACCGGAGATGTGAGCATGTTCACCACTATAAGCTACCTAAGAGAAGGGACGGTTTCCTTTGGAAATAGTGGGAAACTCAAAATTATTGGTAGGGGAACCATTGAGGTATCTCCTACAATCTCTATCCACAAAGTACTTTTAATTAGAGACATGAAATTTAATTTACTTAGTGTAAGTCAATTATGTGATGCGGGCTATAGGGTTGAATTCCATGCTAGGAAATGCCTAATTAAACAAAATGGGTCCGATAATGTCATACTAGAAGGATATAGAGAGGCTAACTTGTACTATCTTGATCTTGCTTATGCTTCTAACCATTTGCCTAAGTGTCTCATGTCTAAAGAAGAAGAAGGGTGGTTGTGGCACCGAAGACTTGGGCACGTCAACATGAGGAGCATTGCAAGAGTGGCCAAGGAGGAGTTGGTGAAAGGGTTACCTATGATCAAGTATGAGAAGACCAAATTATGTGATGCATGTCAAGAGGGTAAGCAATCAAAACCATCACACAAAGGTAAAACCCTAACCACCACTACTTTACCTTTAGAGCTTTTACATATTGATTTATTTGATTGTCATAGTACTCTCTCACTAGTAGGGAGTAAATATTGTTTAGTTATTGTAGACGATTTTTCTAGGTTTACATGGGTATTCTTTTTAAAACATAAGGACGATAGCTTAGAAATATTTATAGGGTTTAGTAAAAGGGTAGAAAATGAAAAACACCTAATGATTAACCGAATTAGGAGTGACCATGGTGGGGTGTTCCAAAACTCAAACTTCTCACAATTTTGTGTTGAAAATGGGTACAAGCATGAATTTTTATGCCCAAGAACTCCTCAATAAAATGGTGTAGTTGAAAGGAGAAACAGAGCCTTACAAGAAGCTGTTAGGACTATGCTTAATGCATATTCCCTTCCTAGCTATGTTTGGGCCAAAGCGGTTAATACCGCTTGTTACATTCAAAACCGGGTTTTGGTACATAGGTTTTTAGGTAAAACACCTTTTGAGTTTGGAATGGGAGAATTCCACAAGTCCATTATTTTAGGGTCTTTGAATGTAAGGTTTATATTTTGAATACCAAGGATGACCTAAGGAAATTTGAATCAAAAGAGGATGAGGAAATTTTAGTTGGTTATTCATCCACTAGTAGGGGTTATAGGGTCTACAACAAAAGGACCAAGGTAATTGAGGAGTCCTCTAATATTGATTTTGATGAATCTACCAACACCTACCCTAGAAAAGCCTCAATTGATAAGGATATAGAGGAATGCCAGTCCCTTGCCCAAAGAATCCAAGACTTACATTTGGAGGGCAATGATCAAGGGGGAGTGAGAAGTACCCTAGAGGATGAGGAACATGTATTCAATGAACCCACAACCTCTAGGTCATTGAGACATCACCAAGATTATCCTATTGACCAAATAGTGGGTGATGTCACTCAAGGAGTAAGGACTAGGTCCTATTTTAGAAACCAAACTAGTCAAATTGCCTTAATCACTCAATTAGAACCTAAGTCTATTGATGAGGTATTAGGTGATGTAGATTGGATCTTAGCCATGCAAGAAGAGCTAAATCAATTTGAGAGAAATGAGGTATGGGAGTTGGTTCCTAGACCAAATGATTGCACCATTGTATCCATTAGATGGGTCTTTAGGAACAAACTAGATGATCAAGGCAAAATGACTTGGATGTGAAGTCGGTATTCCTTAATGGGGTCATTAAGGAAGACGTGTATGTAGAACAACCCCCTGGGTTTGAGGACCCTAACCATCCAAGACACGTTTACAAATTGAGAAAAGCCTTATATGGATTGAAACAAGCTCCCCAGGCTTGGTATGAAAGGCTTTCTTCATTTCTAGTGTCTAAGGGGTTTAGGAGAGGAACAATTGACCATACTTTGTTCCTAAAATCTAAGGATAATGACATATTTGTTGCCCAAGTGTATGTAGATGATATCATTTTTGGGTCAACAAATAATGACTTCCTACAATAATTCATCAAATGTATGGAAGATGAATTTGTGATGAGTCTTGTAGGAGAGCTAACCTTCTTTTTAGGACTACAAATTAAGCAAACAAGTGAATGGACACATGTCTTTCAAACTAAATATACTAAGGAAATGCTAAAGAAATTTGGCTTAGAAAATACTAAGGTAGCATCTACACCCATAGGAACAAATGTGAAAATGGATAGTGATATTGAAGGGAAAATGGTAGACTCAAAGCAATATAGGAGCATGATTGAAAGTCTATTGTACCTAACCGCTAGTAGACCCGATATACTCTTTGTGGTAGGTATGTGTGCAAGGTACCAATCATGTGCCAAAGAGTCCCATTTGATTGTAGTGAAGAGAATCCTAAGGTATGTTAGAGGTACCCTCAAAGTCGGGCTTTGGTATCCTAGAATCCCTAATGTTGATCTTATTGGATACACCGACTCGGACTATGCGGGGTGTAAGCTAGATAGGAAGAGTACTAGTGGAGGGTGTCAATTTCTAGGGTCTTCCTTAGTTAGTTGTGTTAGTGATATGAGAGAAGTGTCCTAAGGCAATCGCCTTATGATTCTAAACATTTATTTTAATAAATGATAATTCACTATTTGAGTATACATGTTTGTGTATTTGATTGGGATCTTAAACTCATCTACTGAATGTCCGCAATACAATTCACAGCATAAGAGAATTTGTGATGGGATCACAACTAGTGATTATCTCTAAATGTGCAATTGTGAAGTATTGAAAATATCCCTAGTCGATGAATTGATAAAAACGTACACTATCAATTCTGTTGAGACTAGCATGGGTTATTCTCTAATCAACTGATTCTCACTGGCTGGTGACATTGGGATGTCCGGAGATAAACATGGATGCTAGTTAAGGGAACTAGTTCATTGGAGTGACTAGCTGTAAAACTTCACATGGTAGTCTATACATAGACATGTCAGTGAAGTCCTTACCGCAGCTTAAGTGCGATGTTCCTTTGACTTGCGGTGTTCAAGTCATCTTGGTCATGGAGACTTATACATTAACATCTTAAGCAAGCATCTCCAAGGAGGTATGGACCCAGGATGGTTGGGTATAAGCCGAAGTGCCCGAAGATGTTTGAACAGCCTACAAAGGATTCACCACTCCTTACGAGGAGATGTATACCCAAGGCCTATCGTCGGATTGTTACTCAAAGCCTCTGGCCAGAGCATGACATGTTTAGAGTATGAGTCTCTTATATACATGTGAGTAATTAGAAATCCAAAGGACGAGAGAACACTACTTGGGCTAGGTGTGACGTAGTCAGCCTAGTGGGGACTGACACACATAGACCGTGTCCTGAACCAAGTGGGTATAAGATGGTAAAGGGAATGAGGCACGATTCATTAGAGCTGCTGAAGGGTTTCAGAATTAATTCTGAGGTCAACCGTTGATTTTTGATTAATTGGGGGTCATGATGTACTACTAGGTGCCACTCATGATCGATCTATAATTGGTTGATTATAGACGGCCAACGTAAATCGAAAGCCTATTTAGTCACACGCACTACGAGTAATCCGAGGGATTTAAAACGAGTTGAAAATTGGATTTTCCGATCAAGAGAAATAAGTCGTATCTGAGTTAATCAGAGGCGCAATGGAAGCTTAAAATGGCTAAGTCTTTTGAAGGCTTATTGGGCGCATTAAATGAGTCTAATTCGTGATGGGATCGGCTCGGTTTGGCCGACCAAAGAGGGTGCCAACCCTCTTTGGTTTGGCCGGCCACAACAAGGGGGAGAAACCAATTAATTTGGTTTAAATTATAAAATAAATCAAGCGCGATTTGTTTTATAAAATTATGGATAAATAAATTTGTTTTCATGGAAATTAAAATAAACTTTAAATGGTTTATTTTTATTTTAAAATCAATTATGAATTTATTTTTCCATGATAAGAAAAATTTATATAATAAATTTATTCTTTTTATGGAAATTAAAATGAACCATGGATTGGTTTATTTTATTTTATAAAATCAATTATGAATTGATTTTTCCATGATAAGAAAAATTTATATAATAAATTTATTCTTTTTATGGAGATTAAAATAAACTTTAAATGGTTTATTTTTATTTTATAAAATCAATTATGAATTGATTTTTCCATGATAAGAAAATTTATATAATAAATTTTATGAAAATTTATTCCATAATAAAAGGAGAGATGTATTTGTTTTATTATAAAGTTAGTTATAATAAAACTTGGCTAAAACGGAATAATTCATAAGAAAATTTATAGGATAAATTTCTTATGAAAATTCCGTTAAGAGGGAGACTTGGCAAGGGAGAGACTACTATATAAAGGAACCAAGGCTAGGCTTGAATTCATCAATTGAGTTATCAAGAGATCTAATAGTTCTCTCCCTCTCTCTCTTATTCTCTCCCCCTCCTCCTCCTAGGGCCGGCGCCCCTAACTCCTCCTAGGGCCGGCGTCCACCTCTCATAGGGCCGGCGCACCATCATCACACAACCTAGGGTTGGCGTGAGCAACATCCACCAAGGAGGAGCCAAAGAAGAAGAAGAAGCGGATCGCAACTCCTTCCTTCCCGGAATTTAGATTCCGTTTCTTGGTGGTTAGTTTCCATTTCTTCTCTCTTGATTTTAGTTGTGCCTTTGGAGAATCTAGTAGTTCTCGTGGCACAAAACTCGTGGCTTTGCGAAGTCATCCCGAAGAGAACTCGGCGTGGACGCGAATAGAGGCGGAGCTTCCAAGGGACGCTACGGTTGGATCTCGTCCCTTACTTCGAGTTACGCGAGGTACTAAGTAAATTAGTTTACTTTTCCGCAAAGTTTTAATTTATGATCATGTCCACACATCATAAGGTTGCATGCTAGATACGTGGTTAAAATAATTTGAGAAATTATTTTATGCTAATTCTTCCGCTGCACGTAAAAATTTAAAATTTTACGAACCCGTATCCTTGTCAACATGCACCCGGTCCCAACAGTGGTATCAGAGCCGGTTAGTGTTCGACATAATCATATAATTGTTTTGCGGAAAACTTTGTCATGATCTCAATTTTGGAAAATTTTCCAATTATGGAAACTTTCCAATTATTATAAATTTTAGATTTAGGAATTTCAAAGTTTGGAAATCCTCATGAAATTTCGCAAACGTTTGAAATATCCTAGTTTCTGAAATTTTATGATAATTGTGAAAACTTCCCATCTTTGGAAACTTTCCAATTTTGGAAATTTTTCTATTTTAGAAATTTTCTAATTTTGGAAATATGTAAGTTTTCTTTGTACCAGAAACTTACAATTATTCTGAAAACCTATTATGAAATCTCGCAATTTTGGGCACTTTCTTTCAAGAAAGTCTAGACAAATTTATGGACAATTAATTGACAATTAAATTTGAATTGGTTTTTAAATTGACAACAAAATTCTTTATTTTGGATTGAGCCTCGGGGAGCCGTCCAATTTAAAGTTAGTTGTCGTAATTTAACTTCCCAATTTTAAATGAAATTGTCATGTTTAATTTGGTTACGCTTCCGAAGCAGGCCAAATTGGATTTACGACAAATTACTTTTCTTTGGGTATCTGAGCCTCGGGGAGCCACCCTTAGAAAACGATTTGTTGTAATTAATTAAATCCATGAATAAAATATGATTTAAGAGGTGATGCTCTTACATATTGTTGTCTCCAAAATTAATTAGGAAAATGGTTTCCTATAGAGTTTTCTTAAATGAGATTTTCATGAAAATAATATGTGGTTGAATTAAGGACTCATGTCTCTTAATTTAATAAGATTTGATTTAGAGAAATCAAAGTCTTAAATATATTATTTCCGAAATTGATTATGACAATTTAGGAAATTGTTTCCCAAAACAATTCCTTTAATAAAGTATGAAATTAGAATTAGGAAATCCGGTTCCTAATTCAATTAATGAGACTTGATAAATTAAGTCACATACATACTTTATTAAGGAAATCGTTAGTCATGACATAATTCAATGTCATGAATGTGCTTAGAAAAGAAAGGATGAGACCCAAAACCCCTTACAAAATATTAAGGCCAACACCTTCCATTAATATGGTTAGAATCGGAGTTTTGTTTCTCGTTTGGGTTGATGGACACATCCATGCCCGGCTTGAACCTCAACATGTTCAAACCATGGAATTAGTTTATGAATAATATAGTTGGAGTCAGAGGTCAATCCTTAGTTTTGGTTGTTGGACACATCCAAGCCTGACTAAACGGTTGAATGAGCTCCAACCATATTAAAACTATTTCTTGATTAATGGGTCAGCCTTAAGCTTGGAGCATCGATTTGTTGTGCCACAGCCAAGGTCGATGTAAAGAGAGGTGCAGTTGGGTGCTATGTATAATGTTGCATACTTGTTAATGAGTTAACAACCCAATGATTTATGCAAACATTCAATTAGTTGATAGCATAAAGTGATAGTTACATATATGTGATATGTAATCGGTATAATTACCTACCTTCATAGCTAAAAACAACTTGATGGCCACAGCCATGGTGGTTCTTATCTATGGTTGGATATCAACCTATTTGGAGATGTTCCTACGATCTCCCGAATTGATAAAAAGGGTTATTCAATTTGAAAAATAAATAGGATTTTATGTATGTTGATACATTCTTCAATCATTCTTCTCACATAAGCTCAATTTGTATTTCTAGGATAATCACTCGATCATGTCTTCTCTAAATTTGCGTTCCATTTTGGACACCAATAAACTGACTGGGCCAAACTTCATGGACTGGCTTCGAAACCTGAGGATAGTCCTCAAGGCAGAAAAGCTTGCTTATGTCCTTGAAGATCAACTTCCCAACCGTCCTCCTGAAAATGCAACTCCAGACCAGTTTCCTGAGTTGCTCAACCTGCTGAAGACTGTAGAGCCTTCTGTGAAGCAGGATCAGAAGACGGTACTGTTAGTTGGTTCCTCGAAGAAAGGTTCTAAGAGGAAGGCCAAAGAACAGAATAAGGGAAAGAAGAAAAAGGCCAAAAAGACTGAAAAGACCCCAAAAGGCACTCGCCATTACTGTGGCAAGGAGGGTCACTGGCGAAGAAACTGCAAGGTTTATCTTGAGTCCTTGAAGAATAAGGCATCCGATGCCCCATCCTCTTCAGGTATCTTCGTTATTGAATGTCACTCTATTTCCTCAAATACCTGGGTACTTGATACTGGGTGTAACTCACATATATGTAATGACATACTGGGGCTAAGGAATAGAAGAAGACTCGTCAAGGGAGAAGCAAATTTGCGAGTTGGAAATGGAGCAAAGATTGCTGCTGTTGCCATTGGAACATATTTGCTAAAGCTCCCGACTGGACGTGTCTTAGAATTGGATAATTGTTATTTTGTTCCTTTGTTAATAAAGAACATTGTATCTATTTCATGTTTGAATGAAAAGGGTTATCATTTAACTTTTAGTAACAATTGTTGTTACATAACTTTAAATGGCGTTCTTTATGGGAATGGAACTTTGTGCAATGGTATCTACACGTTAGATTTATCCGGTGACGTTTTCAATATCGAAGTTAGCAACAAACGTGCTCGAATAGATAATCGAATAGACTCCTACACATGGCATTGTCGTCTTGGCCATGTAAGTAAGAAACGCATGACCAAATTACACCGATGTGGAATTTTGGAATCATTTGAACCCGGTTCATTTGATACATGCGAATCATGCTTAAAAGGCAAGATGGCCAAATTACCCTTTTCCGGAAAAGATAATCCAGTGGGAGAATTGCTTGGTCTAATACATATTGATGTATGTGGACCAATGTCAACTCTTGCACAAGGAGGCTATAGCTACTTCATTACCTTTATCGATGATCACTCACGATTCGGGTATGTGTTCTTGATGAAACACAAATCTGAAGCTTTTGAGAAATTCAAAGAGTTCAGAAATGAAGTAGAGTAACAGCTTGGCAAAAGTATTAAGATACTTCGATCCGATCGGTGTGGTGAATACTTAAGTCAAGAGTTTCAAGATTATCTTAGAGACAATGGGATATTGTCTCAATGGACTCCGCCGCATACATGTAGCGACCCGCCTTCTCTACCTTTGACGGACCGTTACGTCGTCTACTTCTTGACTCTAATGCACGACAAAAATGCGGAACTTTCTTTAACCTTTTTTTTTTGTATTCAATCTATCTAAAAATGAAATTCTAACTTTAATAGTCATGCATGATACAATGGCACATTACTAGTAATTCTAACCATTTAAAACTCATCACACAAGGTTCTATAACATTTCTAAAGTACTATGAAATATGCATGCAACTTTTCTAAGCATATTTAAAGCAATAAGACTTAATTCGAAACTAACAACATCTTGGCACATGCACTAATATTTCTAGAACTTCATAGAATGTAAATCTTACTTTTCTATCGAATTTATAAGCATTTTAAGCACAATTAGGACTTAGTCCAAAAGGGAATAATAATAAGCTCAAGAATAAGTCTAAAATTCAATGTATCAACATGCTAAACTACTCATGCCCTTGCTCATCTAGAGCATTCACAAAAGTATGCATACTAATTGAAATGACATGGAATCTTCATTCTACAAAATTGAGCATGTAAAACTATCCGAAGCATAAATGTTTAATAAACTCCATAACACAATAACTTGGAATTTGGAAATCTTAAACATTGCATTTCAAATAAGCTAAACTGTCTCATCCCAAGGATCTCTCCAAGGTCAGCCACCACACACACGTCGCTCAGCACTGCCTCGTCGCCTTCCTTCAGAAGTGCTTGTCTTTACCTTTACCTGCAGTAAGAGGAAATGCAACTATTAAGCATAAAGCTTAGCTAGTACTATCTATCTCACAAAATCTCGAAATGTGCAGGCATGCTTTTTAAACAATATGGAATCACATGAGATACTTTTATGCTTAAAAGAAACACCAAAACATGTATAACTCCTAACATGCATACTCAAGCATTAATAAGTCTTAACTCACTTTTTCTTGGCTTAACATGAAACTTTAGCAATTCTTTAACTTTAAATCTTTCTTTATCTTTTAGAAAACTTCCTTAAACTTTAGGAAAACTTTGCTAAAGCATATACTTGAAAATAATAACTCACTTGGATCCACTTAAGACGTAAGTACCATCTTATGCGCGTTCCCTAAAAGGTTGGGGTAGCGAGCCGCCAATCCTAATAGAGCAGACCTTGGTCTACCAGGGCCAAGACCTTGGAATTGGACACCTGGATTTCTTTAACGACGCCCTTGGACGCCGGGTACTGGCCTTAGAAAATAAAATAGCTTTTCTTTCTTTTCTTTCTGATCTTTAAATGCCTTGGCATTTTATCGAACACCTTGTGTGCCCAAATCCCTAAGTCTTGACTTTTGGGGATTTCGTAAGGCCTTGGCCTTCTATTTTCTTTTTCTTTATCTTTCTTTTCTTTTCTTATAGATTTCTTAGACCCTAAACTCACATAGGATACTCTATCAAATATATATAAGCATATAATGAACTAAGATCACATGCAAAATCTTAAACAAAAAGGAAATATCTCTTTTAAAACTTTCAAGGGAAAATTCTTGCGGAAAACCGCCTCTTACTGCAGGTGAGCAGTACTTACCTCGATATCTTGGACTTACAACCAAGAACGGCGTCGGAGGTTCCGGAGAAACTCGGAGTCTCGGAGATTTCTTCGCGCTCACGCGTTCCTCTCGTCGTGGGGATTTCGAATATCGGAAAATCTCTCGGAGGAGAGCCTTGGCCGGCCACCGGAGGAAAACCCTAGGCTTGGTGTGGTTTCGCCCAAGAGAGGAGAGAAGAGGGCGGCGTGCGGCTGGTTTGGGCGAGGAAGGGTTTGAGTTGAGGGAAAATAAAACTTCTCTCCTTAATTTTCTATTTATACTTATGGGGGCGAATTTACCTAATTATACCTTATCTATTGTTTCGGTCAATCTATTTCAACAAAAACAAACCAGCGCAGCTGGTTCGCCCATTCGTCTCTCACAGCGTAGGTGAAGGGTTCGATTCCCACTTACGCGAATTTTTGTTTATAACCCTTTTTGTCACTTTCGTTTACGGAAAAATTCTATAAAAATTTCCATAAATTTGGAATAAATTCTAAGATACTTCTAAAATTAGTTTCGAGAATTTTCGGGCGTTACAATCCCCCATACCTTATAAAAAGTTCGTCCTCGAACTTAAAACAACTCTGGGTATTTCTGCCTCATGCTATCCTCTGGTTCCCATGTTGCATCTTCTACTCTGTGATTTTGCCATATGACTTTCACTAATGGTACCTCCTTCTTTCGCAATTTCTTAACTGGTCGGTCTATTATCTGAATAGGCTGACTATCATAACTGAGATCTTCGTGAACTTGTACCGTCTGTGGCTCTATCACCTGGGTGGCATCTGGGATATGCTTCTTCAGCATAGAAACATGAAATACGTTGTGGATAGCTGACATCTCCTGAGGTAGCTCCAACTCATAAGCTACTTTGCCAACTCTTCTAGTGATGGGGTATGGTCCTACATATCTGGGACTTAGCTTGCCCTTCTTCCCAAAACGCATTACTCCCTTCATGGGAGCCACGTTGAGGAACACTGTATCCCCAACTTCAAATTCTAATGGTCTGCGCTGTGTATCAGCATAGCTCTTCTGGCGGCTTTGAGCTGTTTCTATTCTCTGGCGGATCTGCTGTATGGCTACGGTGGTATCATCTATAAGATCTGTCTATAATCCTAACTCTTGCCTCTCACCACCCTCGTACTAGCAAATAGGAGATCTACACCTCCGTCCATATAAAGCCTCATAGGGTGCCATGCCGATAGTGGCATGATAACTATTGTTGTAAGCAAATTCCGCTAAGCACAAATATCTGCACCAACTGCCCTTGAAATCTAAAGCACAAGCTCTGAGCATATCTTCTAGTACTTGATTAACCCTCTCTGTCTGACCATCTGTCTGAGGATGGAAAGCTGTGCTAAACTTCAGTTTGGTACCTAGAGCTATCTGTACGCACTCCCAGAAGTGCGAAGTGAACCTACTGTCCCTATCTGAAATGATAGTCTTAGGGACTCCATGTAGTCTGACGATCTCCTTGAGGTATAACTGAGCTAGTTGTTCCATGGAATAGGAGATCCTGATGGCTAGGAAGTGGGCAGACTTAGTCAATCTGTCTACTATTACCCAGATTGCATCATATCCATTCGTTGTTCTGGGTAGTCCCACTATGAAATCCATGGAAATATCTTCTCATTTCCATTCTGGAATCTGAATAGGCTGCAGAACTCCTCCTGGTCTCTGGTGCTCTGCTTTGACTCTCTGGCAGGTCAAGCAGGTACTGATATATCTGGCCACGTCTCGCTTGAGTCCAGACCACCAGAACCTTTGCTTTAAATCTTGGTACATCTTGGTAGAACCAGGATGCATAGAGTACGGGGTACTGTGGGCTTCTTCTAAAATATTCTTCCTTAGTTCCTCATCATTGGGGACGCAAAGGCGGTCTCCAAGATAGAGGATGCCACTATCTGATACTCGAAACTCTGAATTTTCTGCCTCTTGGACCTCCTGCTTGATCTTCTGGATCTCTGGGTCTTGACTTTGCTTTCTTTGTATATCCACAAGCAGGGTTGACTCTAGAGTCAATGCAGAAAGTTGCCCAATTATTACCTCGACTCCAAAATCCTTTATTTCTTTCTGAAGTGGTAGAGACAGTGATGATAGGGACATCAGTGCTGCACAGGATTTTCTGCTCAGTGCATCTGCCACTTTATTAGCTTTACCTGGGTGGTAGAGGATTTCACAGTCATAATCTTTGACCAACTCTAGCCACCTGCGCTGCCTCATATTCAGATCTTTCTGAGTGAAGAAGTACTTCAACTCTGATGGTCTGTGAAGATTCTGCACTGCACTCCATACAGGTAGTGTCTCCAGAGCTTCAGTGCAAAAACCACAGCTGCTAGCTCAAGGTCATGAGTGGGTAATTCTTCTCATAGTCCTTGAGCTGTCTGGAGGCATATGCTATTACTTTACCGTCTTGCATGAGGACAGCTCCAAGGCCCATCTTGGATGCATCACAGTAGATGTCAAAGGCCTTGTCACTCTCTGGAACCGTCAGGATGGGAGCACTAGTCAATCTTTTCTTCAGTTCCAGGAAGCTGTGCTCGCATTTATCTGACCACTCAAACTTCTGATTCTTTCTGGTCAGGGCTGTGAGTGGAGAGGCTATTATGGAAAAGTTCTCCACAAATTTTCTGTAATACCCTGCCAGGCCTAAGAAGCTTCTGATTTCACTGGCATTCCTGGGTCTACACCAGTTGCTGACTGCTTCTATCTTGGCTGGATCAACTTGAATGCCTTCTTTGGATACAATGTGACCTAGGAAGGTCACCTGATCTAGCCAAAACTCACACTTCGAGAATTTTGCATAGAGCTTCTCCTGCTGAAGGATCTGCAGCACTATCCTCAAGTGTGTAGCATGGTCCTCTGGAGTCTGTGAGTATATGAGAATATCATCAATAAATACGATGACGAATTTATCGAGATACTCCCTGAAGATGTGGTTCATCAGCTCCATGAAGACTGCTGGAGCATTGGTTACTCCAAAAGGCATCACTACAAATTCGTAGTGGCCGTATCTTGTCCCGAAGGCCGTCTGGGGATGTCACTTTCTTTAACCTTTAGCTGATGATACCCAGAACGCAGATCTATCTTCGAGAACACTGTAGCCCCTTTGAGTTGATCAAATAAATCATCTATTCTAGGAAGGGGGTACTTGTTCTTGATGGTTACCTTGTTCAGAGCTCTGTAGTCTATGCACAGACGCATAGACCCATCCTTCTTCTTGACGAAAAGTACAGGAGCTCCCCAGGGTGAATGACTCGGGCGAATGAAGCCCTTGTCTAGTAGCTCCTGGAGTTGCTCTTGTAATTCCTTCAACTCTGCTGGAGACATACGATATGGGGCCTTCGAGACCGGACCAGTACCTGGTACTAGCTCGATCTCGAATTCCACTTCTCTGTTGGGAGGTAGTCCAGGTAGTTCTTCTGGGAATACTTCTGGATACTCACAGACTACCCGTACATCCTCCTGCTTGCGCTCTTCCTTTGCTTCTATGTCCACTATGCGTGCAAGAAAACCAGCACACCCTTGTTCTAGCATCTGGTGGGCTGCCAAGGCTGAGAGGAATTTCTGAGTCTTCCTCCTTGGGGATCCTTGAAATTCGAACGGTGGTTCTCCTTCTAGACTGAAAACCACCTTCCTCCGTGACAGTCCACTAAAGCGCTATACTTACTGAGGAAATCCATGCCCAGTATGAGTCGAAGTCTTGCATCGCAAGGACTATTAGATCGACATATAGCTCTCGGTCTGAAATCTTGATTGGCACAGCCCGGAGCCTCTGGGTGGATTCCATGATTTCCCTGAAGGGAGAGTTGTCAGGAATCTGGACTCCCAACTCTCTGCAGGCACCTGTAACTTACTAGCAAAGGTACTGATACGAACGAATGGGTCGCCCCAGTGTCAAACAGTGTAGTAGCTAAATGCTGGAAAATAACTATTTGACCTGTTACGACCGTGGAGGCGCTGGCAGCTTCTTCCTTCGTGAGGGAAAAGACTCTGGCATTGGTTGAAACTGGTGCTGCTTCCAACCTCCCTGACTGATCTGAGGTCCCTCCAGTATAGTAGGCATGTAATGTAACTGAGGCTTGCCTCCATACTGTACGGACTGCTGAGGAAGTACCTTAAACTTGTTTGGGCAGTCTTTGGATCTGTGTCCCTCTTGTCCACATGAGTAGCATC
>JAGFNQ010002588.1:86276-174051 GCA_024364735.1 Boesenbergia rotunda | reverse complement strand
ATAAAATTTATAAAACAAACCAACCATTGGTTCATTATATAAAAATTTATAAAACAAACCAACCATTGGTTCATTATATAAATTTTATTAAACAAACCAACTCATGGTTCATTATATTAAAATTTATATAACCTTTTATAAAATAAACCAACCTTTGGTCTATTTTATAAAACAAACCAAAATAGTCTTATCCTCTTATGGTGGTGGCCGGCCATGACAAGAAGAGTGGAGGCCCCCTTCCTTGGTCGGCCCATCTAACCCCAATTGGATCAAATCCCTTAATGAATTAAACTTATTTAATTCACCCATTAAGTCTTTAAAAGACTTAGCCATTCTATGCTTCCGATGCGTCTGAAATAAATTCAGTTTTGACTATTGTTTGGACTTACCAAAAATAGTCTATCTCGATTGGAGAATCCAATTCTCAAGTCGTTTTAAATCCTTCGAATTACTCGTTATGTGTGTGACCAAATAGGCTTTAAATTTATGTTGGTCGTCCATAATTAACTAATTAATTATAGAACGATCATGAGTGGCACCTAGTAGTACATCATGATACCCAATTAATTGAAAGATCAACGGTTGACCTCAGAAATGATTTTGAAACCCTTCAACGGCTATAATGAATCGTGTCTCATTCCCTTCACCATCTTATACCCACTTGGTTCAAGACATGGTCTATGTGTGTCAGTCCCCACTAGGCTGACTACGTCACACCTAGCCCAAGTAACGTTTCCTCGTCCTATGGATTCTAATTACTCTCATGTATTTAAGAGATTCATACTCTGAACATGTCATGCTCTGGCCAGAGGCTTCGAGTAACAATCCGATGATAGGCCTCGGGTATACATCTCCTCGTAAGGAGTGGTGAATCCTTTGTAGGCTGTTCAAACATCTTCGGACACTTCGGCTTATACCCAATCATCCTGGGTCCACACCTCCTTGGAGATGCTTGCTTAAGATGTCAAAGTATAAGTCTCCATGACCAAGATGACTTGAACACCGCAAGTCAAAGGAACATCGCACTTAAGCTGCAGTAAGAACTTCACTGACATATCTATATGTAGACTACCATATGAAGTTTTACAGCCAGACACTCCAATGAACTAGTTCCCTTAACTAGCATTCATGTTTATCTCCGGGCATCTCAGTGTCACCAGCCAGTGAGAATCAGCTAATTAGAAAATAACCCATGCTAGTCTCAACAGAATTGATAGTGTCCGTGTTTATCAATTCATCGACTAGGGACAATTTCAATACTTCACAATTGCACATGTAGAGATAATCACTAGTTGTGAATTCATCACAAATTCTCTCATGCTGTGAATTGTATTGCAGACATTCAGTAAATGAGCTTAAGATCTTAATCAAATAATCATGTATACTCAAATAGTGAATATTCATTTATTAAAATAAATGATTACAATCATAAGGCGATTACCTTAGGACACTTCTCTCATATCACTAACAAACTTTCACTTGGTCTAATGCCAATCGCTACGATACCCAATACCACAGGCTCTAACATGACCCTCAAACTTACTTTGAGGCAAGAGCTTAGTTAAAGGATCCGCTAAATTCCCTTCAGTGAGAATTTTCTCAATTTGTATATCATTCCTACTTATAATCTCTCTGATCAGATGATAGCGGCGAAGCACATGTTTGGATCGCTGATGAGACCTTGGTTCCTTTGCTTATGCAATAGCTCCATTGTTGTCGCAGTAAACCGGTATTGCTTCATCAATGGTTGGAACCACACCAAGTTCTGAGACAAACTTCTTGATCCAGACTGCTTCCTTTGCTGCTTCCGAAGCTGCAATATATTCTGCTTCCGTGGTAGAATCCGCTACGGTGTCTTGCTTGGAACTTTTCCAGCTTACTGCGCCTCCATTCAAAATAAATACGTATCCGGACTAAGATTTGGAGTCATCCTTATCTGTCTGGAAACTGGCATCTGTATATCCACGTATTATCATATCACCTTCTCCATATATTAGGAACACATCCTTAATTCTTCTTAAGTACTTGAGGATTATTTTGACAGCCACCCAATGATCCATTCCTGGATCAGACTAGTATCTGCTTGTGACGCTCAGAGCATATGATACATCGGGCCTAGTACATAACATAGCATACATGATAGATCCTATCGCGGATGCATAAGGAATCTTATTCATGCAAATCCTCTCGTCTTCTGTGCGCGGACACATAGACTTTGAAAGGTTGATCCCATGCCTGATGGGAAGGTAACCTTTCTTGGATTCCGACATGCTAAACCTTTCTAGCACTCGGTCTATATATGTAGACTGCGAAAGACCAAGCAACCGTTTTGATCTATCTCTATAGATTCTAATCCCAAGGATATAGGTTGCTTCTCCCAGGTCTTTCATGGAGAAAGTTTTGGACAACCAAATTATAACTGACTGTAAGACTGATATATCGTTTCCTATAAGTAAAATGTCATCGACATATAACACTAGGAATACGACTGCACTCCCACTAACCTTGTATACACAAGGTTCGTCAGGATTTTGTGAGAAATCAAACTCTTTGATTGTCTCATCAAAACGGATGTTCCAGCTCCTGGATGCTTGCTTTAGTCCATATATGGATCGTCGAAGCTTGCATACTTTGGTTTTATTAACCGATGTGAAACCTTCAGGTTGTATCATGTATACATCCTCAAGCAGGTTTCCATTAAGGAAAGCTGTTTTCACATCCATTTGTCATATCTCATAATCATAATGAGCTGCTATGGCCAGGAGCATCCGAATGGATTTGAGTATAGCTACTGGCGAATAGGTTCCGTCATAATCAATTCCTTGTTTCTGACGATATCCTTTTGCCACTAATCTAGCCTTAAAGGTAACAACATTACCTTCCATGTCGGTTTTCTTCTTAATACCCCACTTGCACCCTATGGGCTTAATCCCTTCAGGCGGGTTAACCAAGTCCCATACTTGATTTTCGTACATGGAATTCATTTCCGACTTCATGGCTTCAAGTCATTTATCCCTTTCTGAATTTATCAGAACATCTTCATAACTGATAGGTTCGTCATTGTTAACGAGTAACACGTCGTTCCATTCACTTATGAGAAATCCGTATCTCTCTGGAATATTGCGTGTCCTATCAGACCTACGAAGAAGTGGTGTTGTTTTAGGTTCAACTGATAGCTCATCATTATGAGTTATTAGTTGTGGGTCTAGACTAGGTGTCTCTGTAATGTCTATTGGAGTTTCTTGAACTTCTTCAAGTTCAATGCTACTCCCACTATTTTCTTGTAAAAGAAATTCTTTTTCTAGAAATACAGCATGCCTTGAAACAAACACCTTTTATTCCAAGGGATGATAGAATTGGTAACCCTTCGTTTCCTTAGGGTATCCATTAAATAGACATTTATCAGACTTAGCATCCAATTTGTCTGATACAGTCCGCTTTACATAAGTAGGACAACCCCATATTTTAAGGTGAGTTAAATGAGGTTTCTTACTATTCCATGTCTCATATGGATTAGTAGAGACTACCTTGGTCGGGACTCTGTTTAGTAAGTAAACAGCTGTCTTAAGCGCATAGCCCCAAAAGGATTTTGGAAAAGTTGCATGATTCATCATAGATCTAACCATGTCCATCAAGGTTCGGTTACGCCTCTCAGATACACCATTATGCTGTGGTGTATATGGCGGAGTCCATTGAGACAATATCTCATTGTCCCTAAGATAATCTTGAAACTCTTGACTCAAGTATTCACCACCCCAATCGGATCAAAGTATATTAATACTTTTGCCAAGCTGTTTCTCTACTTCACTTCTGAACTCTTTGAATTTCTCAAAAGCTTCAGATTTGTGTTTCATTAAGAACACATACCCGAATCGTGAGTGATCATCGATAAAGGTAATGAAGTAGCTATAACCTCCTTATGCAAGAGTTGACATTGGTCCACATACATCAGTATGTATTAGACCAAGCAATTCTCCCACTGGTTTACCTTTTCCGGAAAAGGGTAATTTGGTCATCTTGCCTTTTAAGCATGATTCGCATGTATCAAATGAACCGGGTTCAAATGATTCCAGAATTCCACATCGGTATAATTTGGTCATGTGTTTCTTACTTACATGGCCAAGACGACAATGCCACGTATAGAAGTCTATTTGATTATCTATTCAAGCACATTTGTTGCTAACTTCGATATTGAAAACGTCACCAGATAAATCTAACGTGTAGATACCATTGTATAAAGTTTCGGTCCCATAAAGAACACCATTTAAAGTTATGTAACAGCAATTGTTACTAAAAGTTAAATGATAACCCTTTTCATTCAAGCATGAAATAGATATAATGTTCTTTATTAACGAAGGAACAAAATAACAATTATCCAATTCTAAGACAAGTCCAGTAGGGAGCTTTAGCAAATATGTTCCGATGGCAACAGCAGCAATCTTTGCTCCATTTCCAACTCGCAAATTCGCTTCTCCCTTGACGAGTCTTCTTCTATTCCTTAGTCCCTGTATGTCATTACATATGTGTGAGCTACACCCAGTATCAAGTACCCAGGTGGACGAGGAAATAGAGTGACATTCAATAACGAAGATACCTGAAGAGGATGGGGCATCGGATGCCTTCTTCTTCAAGGACTCAAGATAAACCTTGCAGTTTCTTCGCCAGTGACCCTCCTTGCCGCAGTGATGGTAAGTGCCTTTTGGTGCCTTTTCAGTCTTTTTGGCCTTTTTCTTCTTTCCCTTATTCTATTCTTTAGGCTTCCTCTTAGAGCCTTTCTTTGAGGAACCAACTAACAGTACCGTCTTCTGATCCTGCTTTACAGAAGGCTCTACAGTCTTCAGCAGGTTGAGCAACTCAGGAATGGTAGTCTCCAGCTTGTTCATCCGATAGTTCATTACAAATTGTGAGTAACTCTTGGGCAAACAATACAGAATTAAGTCAACACTTAGTTCGTGATCCATTGCAAATCCGAGTGTGCCTAGTCGCTCAATGTACCCCAACATCTTCAACACAAATTGTGAGACAGAAATGCCTTCCTGCATCTTAGAGGTGAAGAGGAGTCTGGAGACCTCGAACCTTTCGGATCTCGCCTGCTCGTCAAACAGCTTATGAAGATGGAAGATGATGGTATGAGCATCCATATGCTCATGCTGCTTTTGCAGCTCAGGTACCATAGCGGCCAGCATGATGCAACTCACAAGTTCAGAATCGGCCACATGTTTCTAATAGGCCACTGACTGGTCTGGAGTTGCATCTTCTGGAGGATGGTTGGGAAGTTGTTCTTCAAGGACATAAGCAACCTTTTCTGCCTTGAGGACTATCCTCAAGTTTCGAAGCCAGAACATGAAGTTTGGCCCAGTCAGCTTATTGGTGTCCAAAATGGAACGCAAATTCAGAGAAGACATGATTAAGTGATTATCCTAGAAATACAAATTGAGCTTATATGAGAAGAATGATAAAGAATGCATCAATATACATTAATTAAATCCTATTTATTTTTCGAATTGAATAACCCTTTTTATCAATTCGGGAGATCGTAGGAACATCTCCAAATAGGTTGATATCCAACCATAGATAAGAACAACCATGGATAGAGTCCATCAAGTTATTCATAGCTATGAAGGTAGGTAATTATACCGATTACATATTATACATATGTAACTATCACATTATGCTATCAACTAATTGAATGTTTGCATAAATCATTGAGTTGTTTGTTGGATCGAGAGAAACGATAGAGGGGGGGTGAATATCGTTAAACGCTTTTCGGATGAAAACTAGAGCAAGTACGCAGCGGAATAAAATCAATCGCGAACACAGGTGGTTTTACTTGGTTCGGAGCCTAGGTCGACTCCTACTCCAAGGTCGACGGTCGTTGACCGTTTTCTGCGGGCAATTCTATAAGTGCGCAAAACGTTTACAGAGAGATATTACAAAAGCAGTATAGTAAACTTAAAAGTAACTCTTCTTTTACCGACGTCCGATGTAGATTGAATTTTCGGAGCAATGGGACGTCGTCGGCGCTTGAGTCTCGAGTCGGGAGGTTTCCGGAGCAGAGCGTGGGAGCAGAAGAGCGTGATTGCGTTGAATGAATTGTTGTTCGAAGCCTTAGGGTCGAGGGCCTATTTATAGCCCCTGGGGGCACCCGGGATGTCGGGGGCGCCCCCCCACGTGTCGGTCGATCCGACTTTCACTCAGTTAGCTTCTGATCCCTTCAAACTCGGGATCAGATCTTGACGGGGGCGCCCGGGACGCTGGGGGCACCCGGGTTGACCGGGTCAAGTCTTATCCGTTGGCTTCGATGGGATCTGCTTCGTTAGCTTCACCTGGGGACGCCCGGACCATCCGGGGCGCCCGGGAGCAGCGGGGGCGCCCGGGAGCACGGGGGCGCCCCGCCCATGAGCTGCAGACGCAGTTCCTTTGCTTCAACTGTTTGTGTTCACCTTGGGGGCGCCCGGGACACTCCGGGCGCCCTACTCAGCCTTTGCCTCACTCCTTTGAGGCTCTCTGAGCTGCAGACACACGTTCCTTCGGTCCTGCATCCGGGTTAGTCCAAAACAACATAAAACAATAAGATGTTAGTTTATACAGCCTTAGCTGTCTTGGTTCTGACTTTGGGCCTCCAAAATGGAACTCTAGGTCGAACCGACGCCTACTGATCCCTCGACGGGGAACGCGTCCTCACCTACTCCTCTCGGGAGAATGTACCTGATGTCAACCGGCTCCTCCGGTTGGACTTTTGCCTAGCGGTCCTTCGCCAGGTCTTGGATACCAAGTTGTCCTTCGCCCGGTGCCTAGCATTCCTTCGACAGGTCTTCAGTCCCAAGCTGTCCTTCGCCTGGTGCCTAGCATTCCTTCGCCAGGTCTTCAGTACCCTGGCATTCCTTCGCCAGTACCTAGCAGTCCTTCGCTAGGACTTTTTACCCTAACATTCCTTCGCCAGTGCCTAGCAGTCCTTCGCTAGGACTTTTTACCCTGGCATTCCTTCACCAGTGCCTAGCAGTCCTTCGCTAGGACTTTCCTACACACTTGAGTAGCATGTTAGATAACAAATAAGACTTAACTTTTGAACCCTTTTGCCATTATTAAAACTCAGGTTCGACTTAGGTGCTTTCTGCACCAACAATCTCCCCCTTTTAGATTTATGGCAACCCTGGTTTAAAAAGTTAAGTTAATCAGAGCAAGTAAAAATTAAATTTTGTTCCCTCCCCCTGGAAGGAATCTCCCCCTAGATTTTTCAAAACTTCGTGGGGTTTTTGAAAATAAATTCTAAGTTTAAAGATGGATTTTTACTTAGAATAATTTTCAATAGAAAATAATTTTGGTTGTCTATTTTGGAGAACTTGTAGAATATTTTAAGTTTAAATACTTAAAAAACTTAAGAAGGATTCTGAAAGCTTAAGTTTGAGTACTAAGGAAAATTTTGACGCCTTAAGTTTAAAGTACTCAAAGAAGTTTTGAAAACTTTAAGTTTTAACGTACTTATTGAAATTTGAAAAATTAAGTACTTAGGAGTACTTAGGGAAGTTTTGAAAAACTTAAGTACTTAGAAATGTTTTGAAAAACTTAGAAAAGTTTATATTTTGAAAAACTTAGAAAAGTTTTGAAAAACTTAAGTACTTAGAAAAGTTTTAAAAAACTTAGTATTTTTAAAAAATTAAGTACTTTTGAAAAATTTAATTAAGTACTTTTTGAATAAAGGATAGAGTTTGAGTTAGAGAAAAAATTTTAAACTCTCTCCTTTCCTATCTCTCCCCCTTTGCCATATATCAAACACAAAAAAATATAGCAGAAACAGAATAATTAAATTGCATAAAGGAAAATAACTTGCATGATTTTGCTGTACTGAACCAATTCATGATGAGAATTAAATCAAATCAGTTTCAATTTCCTCTTTTAGGGACCTGTCTAACCCAATTAGCTACTTACTAACTGTTATAAATAGTAGTTTTTGCTAGGGTTAGTCAAGTTAAGTGTTCTGTTCAAGTTAGATTTTCTAAACATGATTACTATGTAAGTTGTATTTAGTGCCCCAATTACTGCAGATGCACTGACTTAAAGCATCTTGAATTAAGGCAAAGACCTAAGCATCTCAACCCTTTCTAAGTTATCAATCAAAAGTACCCTAAGGTGCTTGTGAGATGCTAGCTTCTAAATCTATAGGTGCATGCAGTTCTAGGGTTAGGTCATAGGCTAAGTCTATTTTCGAAAAAGCCCTAGTTTTGAAAGGGGTAGTTTTGAAAATAAAACTAAGTCAAAAATTTTATTTTTCAAACCTTTTCAAAACTAAATAAAAGCTGATTTTGAAAGCATTTAAAAACTATTTTAAAAATTGATTTTGAAATGGACAAAGTAGTAAGAAAACTGATAGTAGACTCAACCTATTCTACCAAGCATAGTAAAGATCAGATACTCAAGTCAAATAAGTAGTCAAACAAAATAGGTTAACTGGTCAAACAAGGGTCCAGTAGAGTCAAACATGAGTCAAGTTTTAGTTACTTAGTACAATGCTGAAAATAGTCTAACTATGAAGAAGGGCCAGGGTGGTTAGATGAGTCAGGCTGCCACGATCGAAATAGTGCCATCATCTCGTGATACTGTGCGTCTCTGGCCTCCCTCTCAGCTCTAAGGGCGCTCATATACCTAGTATAGTAACCCAGATTTGTCTCCATATCTTCGGTATGATTTGCCTCCACTTCCTCTCGGAGGCTCTGGACATGTGTCTCCAGCCGTGTCACTCTCTCGTAGAGTGTCGGTGGAGGGGGCTCGTCTATGTGTGCTCGGACCTCTGCTGCCAGATCTGCAACGTCAACGTCTACCTCTTCGTCTGAGTCGATCTGCGCTCTGGCTCGCTATCGTCTCCAAGTCAAAACCCCGGTGGCCGATACATCTATACCAGCTAAAGAGAAGTTCCTAAATCCTATCTCGTCAAAATCGGCCATCTCAATTATTTCACCTACGGTAATGTCACGACCGTGGTGATGAAGGATGGAGGTGATGATGTGGCAGAAGGGAGTGCGTACCCGACCCTGAGTCGTGACACTGGAGGCATGTAAGATAGCATGGAACATGTGAAGGCCAATGTCAATGTCTAGATGATGGATCAGGGCATACAGAAGGAAAGTATGGAAGGGTCGCATGGTCGCGACATCCCTAGTGGATAGTGGTAAGATGCATCGAACCAGAACTCTGTACAGGGCGTAGTCCTGGACCTGAAGGTCAACGGACTGGAATCGTCTATCTGCGGGGAGTCTAGCTTCCCTATAGAAATAGGAGTGGAGAGTGTCTAGAGTAATGTGAGAGTAGGGAGGATCAAATGGAGGATTCCTAGGTGGATAGCAACAAAAGGTGCACTGGGAGGGTCGTAGTCCAAGGAATCGATTTAGCAAGGTAGGGGTGATTGACAGGGGTATCCCTTGAACAGTAGTGTTAAACATGAGATCGTTCTGTCTAACTATGTTATTATAGAATTCGGCATATAAAGATGTATTAATCGAATGAGTGCAGAATACTAGATTATCTAGTTGATAAAAGTTTATGACATTCATGGCTAAAGGACAAGATTGGGTAAAGAAATGTCTATTGAGATAGCTAGTTTTGATAGGCTTGTAAGTCATTCGAGCGAACTTATTACACAGTTCTAGAGTCGGAAACCTAGGGTCGGGACTCGGTTCGGTACCAGGGTGCGCTTGGTTTGCTCGGCGTTTTCTAAGTTGAGAGACATGCATTTATAAGAAATGAATTAAGAAAATAATTCTAAATGCAAAAGGAATTAGGAAAGTAATTCTAAATGCATAAAACAAATCATACCGGGGAGGCATGGTTGAGATTGAGGAAGCACAAGTGTCACTTGATCTTCTTGGAAGGAAGGAAGGGAGGAAGGAGGATGGTTTTTGGTGTGGGAAGAAGAGGGGGTTCGGATGCCTTTTTATAGGCAGGTTATTGGGGGCGCCCGGGAGCTCCTGGGCGCCCGGGACAGTGGTCTCTGCCATGGCAGAGACTGGGGTTGGTTAGGGGCGCCCGGAGTGGCTCGGGCGCCCTGGTCAGGCTGATTTTGCAGCTTTTGCTGCATTGACTGTGATGGGGGCGCCCGCGTGGTTCCGGGCGCCCTTACCAAGGGATTAAAGGCAGCTTTTTGCCTTGAGAGAAGATAGAGTCATGGGGGGGCGCCCGAGGAGTCACGGGCGCCCGGAGTGTATAGGAAGTGACAAATTTGATGTCTTGTCATTGTTTGACCATGGTTTAGTTGGGTTGACCATGGTTTGACTGCTTTGACTATGGTTTGACTGCTTTGACTATGGTTTGACTATGTTAACCATGGTTTGACCACGTTGACCATGGTTTGACTGCGTTGACCATGTTTTGACTACATTCTGAACTACAGGATTAAACCACAATATAGGTATTAAAGGAATTACAATTGAGTTTAATTCTACTGTCTCACCCAATCTAGGGTTTTCAATCACGTTGACCTTATAGGATTTGTGAGACAAGTTTTGGTAGATAGAATTTTGAAAAACATGATTTATTTTGAAAAACATGAATTAATTTTGAAAACAATTGAATTTATTTTGAAAAGAGTGTTTAAGTCTATAAGTAACTGAAAATTTATGTTAGATTTGAATTTGACAAAGAATAATTTGAATTTGAATTTCAAAAATTGGCTTCCAGGTCTTGGCGAGGCACTAGGCCTTCTTTGGCCGTAGCCTTATTGGATCATCAACCCTTTCCTTGACAAAGCCTTTTAATGAAATTTCATTTTCAAAATTAATCTTTGAAAAATTCTGGTCTAACTAGTTTGGGTCTTGGATCGGTAGCTTCGGCTAGTTTCACCAGTCTAAAGAGACCAAGTATACTTGACCTTATTAGAATTGGTTTCCCTAATGTACTATCATCTCACCTCCACCCAATACTATGTAGTCAAGTTTCAGTTAAGTTTGTCCAGTCCTTAAACTAACCATTCCTAAGTCTAGGCATGGTAAATTGCAGAAATTAAACAAACAATCAAACAAGCAAATTACAATCAAGAATTAAGTTCTATCTAACAATAAATATAGTTTTTAATTTGGCTCCCCCTGGACTAAAGCCACGGTAATGGTTAGGCAAGATGTGAATCTTGTCCTTGGGGATCCAATATTGATTTGATCCAGTTGGTTTGTTCAGGTACAGTTTAGGCACCCATGCCTGAACTTTATTTCTAGACTGATTCAGTACAGCAAAGTAGGATCTTTGTCTAGATTTGGTTCTATAGCCAAGTCCGGATCGATTTAGAACTGATTTCTGTCTTCCAAGAATCATGTCAAGACCCTTAGAACCAGAAGTGAATCGTTCTAAAGCTGACCTTAGATCCTTAACCTGAGTTTTCAGGGAGGAGTTCTTTTTCTCAAGTTTTTCAACTTGAGTAGAAGTTCCTTCTTGAACCTTCTCGGTTAAGGGTCTAGAGTCAGCTCCCTCTTTCAGGAGTTTTACTTCCTGTCGGAGGGATTCGACTCGGAGTTTAGCTTTCACCAAATCTCGAGAAAGATAAGATATTAACTCATTTAATTGACTTCTAGTAAATCCACTTACCTTGATTTCGCCATCCTCTGAAAAGGTCAGTCTGCCGTCGTCCTGTTCTGATTCTGACTCGGTCTCGACTTCTTCTGAGGAGGTCAGTGCTAGTAGGATCGACTGTGGGACCTCTTCTTCTTCTTCGGAGGAGGACTCGTCCCACGTTGCTTGAAGTGCCTTTTTCTTCCTTGTCTTCTTTGCTTCCTTCAAGTTAGGGCATTCGGTCTTGTAGTGGCCCTTCTTCTTGCACTCGTAGCAGGTCACATTGGGCTTGTTCTTTTCGTTTGCGGGTTCAGCTGGTTCATCCCTTCTTTGGCTGACTTTCCTTCTGTTGGTTTGGTTCTTCAGTTCCTTGTAGTAGCTTCGGGCCAGTCGGACCAGCTTAGGTCGATCTCCTTCTTCGTCTTCTGAGTCTGAGTCTGAGTTGGACTCGGGTTCAGGTTGAGGCTTTTTCTTTGTTGTCCTTCCAGTTTTACCTGCAACCAAGGCAATACCTTTCTCGGCCAAATTGCAGTTAGTCTGTTCATGTAACTCTAATTCAGAGAACAATTCATCTAATTTAATTTTTGAAAGATCCCTTGAAACCTTGTATGCATCTACCATAGATGCCCACAAGGTGTTTCTCGGGAAAGCATTTAGAGCATACCTTATTAGGTCACGGTTTTCAACCTTATGACCAATGGTGTGTAGACCATTCATTAGTTCTTGAATTCGGGCGTGAAGCTGAGCTGCTGTTTCATTGTCGGTCATTTTGATGGTATACAGCTTGTTCAGAAGCAGATCTCTCTTGCTGATCTGAGTGTCTGATGTTCCTTCGTGCAGCTCGATCAGTTTTCCCCACAGCTCCTTGGCACTGTTGAAAGGGCCCACCCGGTTCAGCTCCTCTTTTGTTAAGCCGCATTGAAGGGTCTGGGTCGCCTTTGCATCCGCTTCAATTTTCCGTTTCAGAGCGGTGTCCCACTCTGTGTAGCTTTGAGGTACTCCTTCAGCATTTCTCGGAATCTCCAGTCCGGACTGGATGATTATCCACATGTCCACCTGAGTTTTCAGGTGGACCTCCATTCTGCTCTTCCAGTAGGAGAAGTCTTCTCCACTGAAGAGAGATGGTCTTGCGGTGCTGAAGCCTTCTTGCATGGCCATTTTATCTGAAATGTAAACTAGACACACAAAAAAAGGAATATCCCAAGACTTGGTCTTGGATTAGTAGTGCGGGATAAAGGAAAAAAATATTTGTCGAGGGGTGTTGCACCAACCTCAATCAACGAGAAGAATTTCGAACGAAAAAAATATTAAAGAAAAATTTCGAAAAGAAAAATAATCCGAAAAAATTTTCAAACTGGTGGTTGCACCAAATTTGAACTTCCCCGCTCTGATACCACTTGTTGGATCGAGAGAAACGATCGAGGGGGGTGAATATCGTTAAACGCTTTTCGGATGAAAACTAGAGCAAGTATGCAGCGGAATAAAATCAATCGCGAACACAGGTGGTTTTACTTGGTTTGGAGCCTAGGTCGACTCCTACTCCAAGGCCCACGGTCGTTGACCGTTTTCTGCGGGCAATTCTATAAGTGCGCAAAACGTTTACAAAGAGATATTACAAAAGCAGTATAGTAAACTTAAAAGTAACTCTTCTTTTACCGACGTCCGATGTAGATTGAATTTTCGGAGCAACGGGACGTCGTCGGCGCTTGAGTCTCAAGTCGGGAGGTTTCCGGAGCAGAGCGCGGGAGCAGAAGAGCGTGATTGCGTTGAATGAATTGTTGTTCGAAGCCTTAGTGTCGAGGGCCTATTTATAGCCCCTGGGGGCGCCCGGGACGTCGGGGGCCCCCCCACATGTCGGTCGATCCGACTTTCACTCGGTCATCTTCTGATCCCTTCAAACTCGGGATCAGATCTTGACGGGGGCGCCCGGGACGCTGGGGGCGCCCGGGTTGACCGGGTCAAGTCTTATCCGTTGGCTTCGATGGGATCTGCTTCGTTAGCTTCACCTGGGGGCGCCCGGACCATCCAGGGCGCCCGGGAGCAGCCGGGGCGCCCGGGATCACGGGGGCGCCCCGCCCATGAGCTGCAGATGCAGTTCCTTTGCTTCAACTGTTTATGTTCACCTTGGGGGCGCCCGGGACACTCCGGGCGCCCTACTCAGCCTTTGCCTCACTCCTTTAAGGCTCTCTGAGCTGCAGACACTCGTTCCGTCGGTCCTGCATCTAGGGTTAGTCCAAACAACATAAAACAATAAGATGTTAGTTTATACAGCCTTAGCTGTCTTGGTTCTGACTTTGGGCCTCCAAAATGGAACCCTAGGTCGAACCGACGCCTACTGTTCCCTCGACGGGGAACTCGTCCTCACCTACTCCTCTCGGGAGAATGTACCTGATGCCAACCGGCTCCTCCAGTTAGACTTTTACTTAGCGGTCCTTCGCCAGGTCTTGGATACCAAGCTGTCCTTCGCCCAGTGCCTAGCATTCCTTCGCCAGGTCTTCAGTCTCAAGCTGTCCTTCGCCTGGTGCCTAGCATTCCTTCGCTAGGTCTTCAGTACCCTGGCATTCTTTCGCCAGTACCTAGCAGTCCTTCGCTAGGACTTTTTACCCTGGCATTCCTTCGCCAGTGCCTAGCAGTCCTTCGCTAGGACTTTTTACCCTGACATTCCTTCGCCAGTGCTTAGCAGTCCTTCGCTAGGACTTTTTACCTTGGCATTCCTACGCCAGTGCCTAGCAGTCCTTCGCTAGGACTTTTCCTGCACACTTGAGTAGCATGTTAGATAACAAATAAGACTTAACTTTTGAACCCTTTTGCCATTATCAAAACTCAAGTTCGACTTGGGTGCTTTCTGCACCAACATTGTTAACTCATTAACAAGTATGCAACAATATACATAGCACCCAACTGCACCTCTCTTTACATCGACCTTGGCTGTGGCACAACAAATCGATGCTCCAAGCTTAAGGCTGACCCATTAATCAAGAAATAGTTTTAATATGGTTGGAGCTCATTCAACCATTTAGTCAGGCTTAGATGTGTCCAACAACCAAAACTAAGGATTGACCTCTGACTCCAACTATATTAATCATAAACTAATTCCATGGTTTGAACATGTTGAGGTTCAAGCCGGGCATGGATGTGTCCATCAACCCAAACAAGAAACAAAACTCCGGTTCTAACCATATTAATGGAAGGTGTTGGCCTTAATATTTTGTAAGGGGTTTTGGGTCTCATCCTTTTTCCTTTTAAGCACATTCATGACATATAATTATGTCATGTTCTAACGATTTCCTTAATAAAGTATGTATGTGACTTAATTTATCAAGTCTCATTAATTCAATTAGGAACCGGATTTCCTAATTCTAATTTCACTCTTTATTCAAGGAATTGTTTTGGGAAACAATTTCCTAAATTGTCATAATCAATTTCGGAAATAATATGTTTAAGACTTTGATTTCTCTAAATCAAATCTTATTAAATTAAGAGACAGATTCCCTTAATTCAACCACATATTATTTACATTAAAATCTTATTTAAGGAAATAAACTCTATAGGAAACAATTTTCCTAATTAATTTTGGAGACAACAATATGTAAGAGCATCACCTCATAAATCAAATAAGGAAATTATCGTTTGAGAATCACCTCAAAAATTTCCAAGATTTGATCACATATTTTATTTATAGATAATTAATTAAAACAAATTATTTACTTTGGGTGGCTCCCCGAGGCACTCCCCAAAGAAAAGAAATTTGTTGTAAATCTAATTTGGCCTGCTCCCCGAGGCATAACCAAATTAAACTTGACAATTAAAAAACTTGTTAATAATATAATTTGGATGGCTCCCCGAGGCCTACCCAGATCAATTTTAACAATTCATATTCAAAATTGGAAATTAAATTATAACAACTAATTTTAATTTGGGTGGCTCCCCGAGGCACTCCCCAAAATAAAGAATTTTGTTAATAATTTAAAAACCAATTTAAATTTAATTGTCAATTAATGTTTCCATAAAATGTCTAGACTTTCATGAAAAGAAAGTACCCAAAATTACGAGCTTTTCATAAATGGAAAGTTTCCAAAATTAAAAGGTTTTCAGAATTATTGTAAGTTTCTGGTACAAAGAAAACTTACTTATTTCCAAAATTGGAAAATTTTCAAAATTAGGAAATTTCCAAAATTAGAAAGTTTCCAAAAATGGAAAGTTTTCACAATTATCATAAAATTTCAGAAACAGAGATATTCAAAAGTTTGCAAAATTTCATGAGGATTTCCAAACTTTGAAATTCCTAAATCTAAAATTTACCATAATTGGAAAGTTTCCATAATTGAAAATTTTTCCAAAATTGAGATCATGACAAAGTTTTCCGCAAAACAATTATATGATTATGTCGAACACTAATCGGCTCTGATACCACTGTTGGGACCAGGTGCATGCCAACGCGGGCACGTATTGTAATTGTTACATAATTACATGCAGCGGAAACAAAAAGCATGAATAATTTCCTAAATTATTCTAACACATATCCTAAGCATGCAATGTGTTCACATAATCGTAATATAAAATTTTTGCAGAAAAGGAAATTACTCTACGAATTACCTTGCGTAACTTGGAAGAAGGGACGAGATCCAACCGTTAGCGTCCCTTGAAAGCTCCGCCTCTATTCGTATCCACGCCGAGTATCGTTGGGATGACTTCGCTAAGCCACGAGTTTCGTGTTCACGAGAACTACTAGATTCTCTGTGAACACGACGAAAATCGAGAGAGTAATCAAATCGAAAGACTCACCACCAAGGTTGGCCGAAGAGGAAGATCGTCGCAAGGAAGAACTTCGTCGCCTTGATGCTTCTCCTTGTGCTCACGGCAAGAAGAAAGAAAGAAGGCCTATGGCCGGCCAAGAGAGGGAGAGAAGAAGAGGAGAGAGCCCAAGCAATTCTTGGATTGATCATCTTCCATGGCACCCCTTGGGTCCTTTATATAGGGAGAGGTTTCTTAATTCCCAAGCAAACCTCTCCTTGATTATGGAATAATTTCTCAATCAATCCATAATCAAGACTCTCATGATTAAGCTTCCTCTTCTTGATTATGGAATAATTTCTCAATCAATCCATAATCAAGGCTCTCTTTCTTTTGGCATGATTATATAAAATTTATAAAACAAACCAACCATTGGTTCATTATATAAATTTTATTAAACAAACCAACTCATGGTTCATTATATAAAAATTTATATAAAATTTATATAACCTTTTATAAAATAAACCAACCTTTGGTCTATTTTATAAAACAAACCAAAATAGCCTTATCCTCTTATGGTGGTGGTCGGCCATGACAAGAAGAGAGGAGGCCCCCTTCCTTGGCCGGCCCATCTAACCCCAATTGGATCAAATCCCTTAATGAATTAAACTTATTTAATTCACCCATTAAGTCTTTAAAAGACTTAGCCATTCTATGCTTCCGATGCGTCTGAAATAAATTCAGTTTTGACTATTGCTTGGACTTACCAAAAATAGTCTATCTCGATTGGAGAATCCAATTCTCAAGTCGTTTTAAATCCTTCGAATTACTCGTTATGTGTGTGACCAAATAGGCTTTAAATTTATGTTGGTCGTCCATAATTAACTAATTAATTATAGAACGATCATGAATGGCACCTAGTAGTACATCATGATCCCCAATTAATTGAAAGATCAACGGTTGACCTCAGAAATGATTTTGAAACCCTTCAGCAGCTATAATGAATCGTGCCCCATTCCCTTCACCATCTTATACCCACTTGGTTCAGGACATGGTCTATGTGTGTCAGTCCCCACTAGGCTGACTACGTCACACCTAGCCCAAGTAACGTTTCCTTGTCCTATGGATTCTAATTACTCTCATGTATTTAAGAGATTCATACTCTGAACATGTCATGCTCTGGCCAGAGGCTTCGAGTAACAATCCGACGATAGGCCTCGGGTATACATCTCCTCGCAAGGAGTGGTGAATCCTTTGTAGGCTGTTCAAACATCTTCGGGCACTTCGGCTTATACCCAATCATCCTGGGTCCACACCTCCTTGGAGATTCTTGCTTAAGATGTCAAAGTATAAGTCTCCATGACCAAGATGACTTGAACACCGCAAGTCAAAGGAACATCGCACTTAAGCTGCAGTAAGAACTTCACTGACATATCTATATGTAGACTACCATATGAAGTTTTACAGCCAGACACTCCAATGAGCTAGTTCCCTTAACTAGCATTCATGTTTATCTCCGGACATCTCAGTGTCACCAGCCAGTGAGAATCAGCTGATTAGAGAATAACTCATGCTAGTCTCAACAGAATTGATAGTGTCCGTGTTTATCAATTCATCGACTAGGGACAATTTCAATACTTCACAATTGCACATGTAGAGATAATCACTAGTTGTGAATTCATCACAAATTCTCTCATGCTGTGAATTGTATTGCGGGCATTCAGTAAATGAGCTTAAGATCTTAATCAAATAATCATGTATACTCAAATAGTGGATATTCATTTATTAAAATAAATGATTACAATCATAAGGCGATTGCCTTAGGACACTTCTCTCATATCACTAACACTTTCCCCCTTGGACACCATTAAACGATTGCCCCAAGCAATCTTACCCCTAGTGCCAAAAAGAACTCTACAAAACTCGGAAAAATCTTAACGATTTGCAAGCACATTTGCTAGGATATACCCTATCCTAGAAAAATATAATTCCATGAAAATATCAAGTATGCTTGACTTTTGGTACATTCTCTAATTTCCTAAAACATTAGCAATTTGTATCAATTTTGAAACATATCTACAATTCCATGTGTTTATCAAGGCTAATCATTATAATTTGACACATGGAATTGTCCTCAATTTTCCCTTTTTATCTCTAAATCCTAGATATATTTGTGCTTATCAATCTTCCCATTCTTCAATCATTTATCATTTAATATCATCCATTGAATTTAAAGCACTCATCAATTTTCCTTAAATTCCAAGATATCCATATAGTCTTATTTCATACAATTACCATTAAATCATGAGGCAAACCTTTAGTCAAGGAGTATAGACAAGGATTCAATTTTAAGACCATCTTCTATTATCCAATATGCCATTCCTTTCTAACCCTAATGGATCAGTCAACTACCCCTTTGGCAGTCGACTACTAAAACAAATAGAAGATTTTCTGGGCTAAATTCACTCGGATCAGTCGACTGCCTACCAGGGCAGTCAACTGATACCTGAATTTCAAGTTTTCCACCCAATTTCAGTAATGCCTAGATAATTCCACAAATCTCCAAAAAATCTAAAATTTCGTGGAGAGATTTGTGGAACCTATGTCTACTTGGGAAAAATATGTTCCCAAACAAATATACTCCAAATTCCAAGATTGGCATGAAACTCAACTTTTCCTAAATTGTATCATTTAAACCTTGTCCAAAGGTTCTAATTTTGACCTCACCTTGATGCCTCTTCCCATACTCAATCACATTACATTCCTAGCACCAAGTTATATGACATTTTCATATTAAAAAACAATTTTCTCGAATATAACCCTATTTTCATCCTTTTCTCCCTAAAATCCCTTTTAATGTGTCAATTCCCTAGGCTCAAGACTTACCCAAGTCTTTCAACCCTTTTTCGCACATTTCATCTAATTTCCTAGGAGAAAACCTCTTGAGATCCATTTACCATGGATCCCAAAGGCTCCTAGAGCTCCCCCTTGAGCTCTTAGTCCTAGCCACCTCCCTAGGTGACTCAATCCACACTAGGTCACACCGGTGTGCCCCCGGTGATTCATGGCCTACAAATCTAACCTTCTTAACTTTGGACACATTGTCCTTGGTTAAGTCACTCTTTTTCCCTTTAAATGGCACCCCCTTGCCATTTTTGAATTTCTCCTTCTTGCCATAATTGTATGCTTCCCCAACATACTTCTTTTCCTTGGCATTGGAGATTTTAGACCGGTAGCCCAACCCCGATCTATCATAGTTGGATTTTAGACTACCCAACATCATGTCTAAACCCTTAGATCGAACCTTGAACCTTTCTAGGGTCTTTTCTAACGTATCAAGCCTTGCCCTCAAGGCTTGATTTTCCTTTTCTAGATTTCTAACCCTAGAGTCCATATGTCTACTTTGGACATTCCTAGACCTACCCTCCTTTCTAGGCAAATTCCTCCCCTTCTTGGGATTAATTGTTGGATCGAGAGAATACGATAGAGGGGGGATGAATATCGTAAATCGTTCGGATTTAGAGATAGAGAAATTGCACAGCGGAAATTAAAACACAACACACGAACACAGGTAGTTTTACTTGGTTCGGAGCCTAGGTCGACTCCTACTCCAAGGCCCACGGTCGTTGACCGTTTACTTTGGGCAATTCTATATGAGGCGCAAAAACAGTTTACAAAGATTGATTACAATAGTAGTATAGTAAACTGAAAGAAAACAATTCTTCGTTACTGACGTCCGGTGTAGAAAAATTTATCTAGGAGCAGAGGGACGTCGTTGGCGCTTTCGTGTTGAGTTGGAAGGTTTCTGGGGCGAAGCGCAGGAGTAGAAGAATGTAACAACGTTGGAAGTAGTTGTGTTCAGGCTTGAGGGGTCGAGGGCCTTTTATAGGGTTCTGAGGGTGCCTTGGAGCACGGGGGCGCCCTCCACGTGGCCTGTGATCCCCTCTTCTCGCGGTCAGCGAGTTATCCCTTCAAAGTCGAGATAATTCTTTGATGGGGGTGCCCTGGAAGCTGAGGGCGCCCTGGCTGACCTTTTCAGCGGGAGTATCGGCTGGATGAGGCTTATCCTCATCGCTGGCTCCAGGCGCGGGGCGCCCTGGTGGCTGGGGGCGCCCCGGCCAGTATTCGGCCGAAGCTCCTTTTTGCTTCATTTGTTTCATGTTCACCTTGGGGGCGCCCGGGACACTGAGGGCGCCCTGCTCAGCTACTTGCCTCTCTCCTTTGGGCATTCTGAGCTGCAGACACACGTTCCTTCGGTCCTGCATCCAGGGTTAGTCCAAAACAATATAAAGCATTAGAGTATTATGTTTATACAACCTTAGCTGTCTTGGTTCTAACTTTTGGTCTCCAAAATGGAGCCCTAGGTCGAACCGACGCCTACTGTTCCCTCGACGGGGAACGCGTCCTCACCTACTCCTCTCGGGAGAATTACCTGATGCCAACCGGCTTCTCCGGTTGGACTTTTGCCTAGCGGTCCTTCGCCAGGTCTTGGATACCAAGTTGTCCTTCGCCCGGTGCCTAGCTGTCCTTCGCTAGGGCTTTGTATCCTGGCATTCCTTCGCCAGGTGCCTAGCAGCCCTTCGCTAGGACTTTGTTTCTTGGCAGCCCTTCACCAGGTGCCTAGCAGCTCTTCGCTAGGACTTTGTTTCCTGGCAGCCCTTCGCCAGGTGCCTAGCAGCCCTTCGCTAGGACTTTTCCTGCACACTTGAGTAACATTGTTAGATCAACAATAAACTTAACTTCGAATCCTTTGCCAATATCAAAACAAGGTTCGATATGGTGCTTCCTGCACCAACAATCTCCCCCTTTTTAATTTATGGCAACACAATTCAAAGTTAAGTTAAAAACTTATAACAGTTAAGAACAAAAGGTAAACAATGAAGTATAACTGTTTATGAATAGAATTAATGTAGGGTTGAAAAAAATCTTTATTTCTCATACTCTCCCTAAAATCCTGAATACTTGTGTTATAAACCACTTAACATACTTAACTTTGACCTTTCCTCCCCCTTTGACATATATCAAAAACAATACATGGGCGAACAAGGTAAAAAAAATTTTGCAAATCTACATTTTGTTAAACAACTTTTACTTACAAGGCTTTGCAAAATTTAGGCAAAATTTTGAAGTCAACTTTCCAAAAAGAGTTTAACTTTGAGAATTGGGAAAATTTTGTTTAAAAATAATTTGCTCACTTAGACGAATACTTTGTGTATTTTGAAAAACAAAATTTGTAAAACTTCTAGACAAGTTTTTCACCAAAAAAACTCTACTTAGAAATATTTGCAAAAAGATGCTCTTAGAAATTTTTGAAAGCACATTTAGAAATTCAACTTTGCTTTTTGAATAAGAGAAAGCTTTTGAAAAACATTTTGATTTTTAACAATTTGAGCTTTTTCTCTCCTTAGCTATTTATTAATAAAGAAATATATTTTGAAAGAAGTCTTAAGAAAAAATTATGTATCAGAGCCTATAAGTTTTGAAAACATAAAAGTACTTAGTATAACTCTTGAGAGCCTAGCAAAAAGCTTAAATTTCACCAACAAAGCTCCACTTTGAAAGGTATTGTGCAATTTTGAAAAAAAAATTATATTTATAGGCAAATCTTTAGAAAATTCACGTACTTAGAATACTATTGCCTTAGAAAAGTATTAGTACTTTTGAAAAAATGTGCATTTTTGAAAAATATGCAAGTACTTTAAAAAAAAATAGATTGAGCATTTTTGGAAAGTCTAAGTACTGTTTTTTTTAAATATAAATTATTTTTGAAAAGTATTATGCATTTTGAAAACATAATATTTTACTTGACTAGGTTTCTTTTCCAATCTGACACAATCCTAGGAAACCTTGTTAACTACAAGGACATTTTCCTAAGTGTCCTGGAAATTTCTCCAACCCAAGTAAATATTATATAAGTTACTTCATAAGTCACAAGAATTTTGAAAAATAAAATAATAGTATTTTGGAACAAAAATTATTTAAGTTTTCAAAAGGATTTTAAACTTGCAGTGCATGAAAACATATTATTTTAAAAAAATTCAATAATTATTTTAATTTAATCTCCCCCTAAGCTTGACCCAGTCCTAGGAAGCTTGTTGACTACAAGCGATCTTCCTCTGAGTTTTAGGGTTTGATTTAAATTATAAGAATTATCTAATAACTTCAAAACAAATAATTAAAAAAAACATTTCAGAAATTCTTTTGACTCAAACTCCTCCTAAATTTAACACATCCTAGGAGTCATTGTAGATCATGAAGTGGACCTTCCTCTGTGTCTTTAGGGTTATTAAAATCAAAAGAATAATTTTGAACAATCTTCTGAGTATGATAACTTTCAAGATAAATTTTTGAAAACATAACTTGAAATGATAGCACAGTTTTCGAAAATCATGATGATAATTTTTCAACGAGATAGTAATATCGAGGGTTTTTGAATAAGTTTTAAAGCATAAGGTTTTTGAAAAATTTGAATTTTTCAAAAAAAAATTAAGAAGAACTCCCCCTGTATCCGACACAGTCTGTCTTTTATCTAAGTTCCTTAAGGGACTTCAGTGTTAACCAGGTTTGACTATATGGACTAGGGTTGACTATTTTGACTAAATCAGAATAAGCCCTAGACTCTATTTATTGTGATATTTGACAAAAAAATGTGATAAATGAAAAAGTAGGGTACAGTACAATAAATTAAAAATTAGAGGTAAGTTTAAATAATTTTTGCAAACTTTTTTTTATTTAAAAGGATAGTGAATCATGCTTTTAGGCCCTAGATGTCTCACCCGGTTCTACGTGGTCAAACATGTTAACCATATGGGTTGTGTGAGACAAATATTTAATTTTAACAAAAAAAATGGTTAATTTTGAAACATTAAACCTTAGTTTTAAAAAAATAATTTTTGAGGATTTTGAAATTAATTAAGATTTAATTGAATTAGTTGGTTGGGTTGGACTCAACTTTTAGGTCTTGAGCATCTCACCCATTTCTAAGTGACAAAACAGGATATCCTTAACTGTTTTGTGAGATGCATATTTTAATAGAAAGATTTATTTTGAAAATGCCATGATTAATTTTGAAAAATTAAATTAATTTTTAAACCCAATTTAAATTTATTTTGAAAAGAGATATTTGAATCTAAAATTAACTAAAAATTTGTGTTAGATTCGAATTTAACAAAGAGTAAATTGAATTTGAATTTCAAAAATTGGCTTCCAGGTCTTGTCGAGGCACAAGACTTTCTTTGGCCGTAGCCTTATTGGATCATCAACTCTTTCCTAGACAAAGCCTTTTAGTGAAATTTCATCTTCAAAATTACTTTTTGGTAAATTCTGGTCTAACTAGTTTGGGTCTTGGATCGGTAGCTTCGCCTAGTTCCGCCAAGATGGCTTCCCTAACGTACTATCATCTCACCTCCACCCAATACTATGTTGTTCAAATTTCAATTAATTGATTTAGTCCTTATACTAACCAATCCTAATTCTAAGCAAAAAAAACAAAAAGAAAAAGAAACACATAATTAAAACAAACAATTGTCTATGTAAGGTCACAATTGGAGTAATACTCCAGATTTTCGAAATCAGCAAGATTATGAATTAAATTTTCTAACTTATTGACCTTATGTTTTAGGGTTTCATTTTCTTGTTTCAATTTTCTGAAGTTTGCTTTAATTAAGTTACATGAATCAATCACATTATTCAAGGTAAATAATGGATTTTCAAATATTGTAAATTTACCTTTGTCGATTGTTTGTCCGGCATTCTTGGTAGCTCTTTTATCTGTGCATTCACCTTGGTAATGCCCGAACTCCTGGCACTTGAAGCATTGGATACGACTTTTGTCCTTTCGTGCTTTTGGAACTGATTCCTTTGTCGCCGTCGGTGGTGTCGTTTGAATCTTACGAGTAGGACACTCACTTTGGTAGTGCCCTCTCTCCCTGCATGTGTAACAAATTACATGATTTTTAAAATCTGATTTTACACTTTTACCTTTTGGTTCCTTATTAGGAATCTCCCCCTTGATTCTTGCCGCCTCGGATCTAGGCTCATCTTCTAATTATGTGTTTGAGTCGGACTCGGGTACTAGTTGAAGCTCCTTCTTTGGTGGTTCTTTAAGATTTTTCCCTGCAAAAGAATTTACACCTTCCTCGACCATTATAGTATCTGTTTGATTATTTAATTCAAATTTTGAAAAGAATTCAAAATTAGTTACCGTCTCAGTCAATTCGTCGTCTGATTCTGGTTCGACTTTGGATTCGGGTTCAGACTCTGACTCGGCTGTTTGTGCTTGGACCGAAAGGGAAAGATAACTTACCTGATCTTCTTCTTCATTTGAGATCTCTTGATGAAGATTAATCAATTTTTCCCAGATTTCTCTAGCACATCTGCATGGACCTACTAGCTTGAGTTGCTCCTTGGTTAGGCCACATTGTAGGATTACAGTTGCCCTTGCATCGGTCTCAATTTGATTGAGGGTGTGTTCATCCAGTTTGTCCCACTCGATTGATGACTCATCTTCTACGGGAAACGAGAATCCCGTTTGGATGATCTGCCATAAGTCTATGTGGGCCTTCAGAAGGGACTCCATTTGACATCTCCAAAACGTGAAGTTCTCGCCGGAGAATAGTGGTGGACGTGGACTGTTCCACTCTTGGTTAGCCATTTAATATAAACCTTGCACACAAACAAAATAACAAAAAAATTGTACCAAGACTTGGTCTTGGATTAGTAGTGCGGGAGAGAAAAGATATAGCCCAACAAAAATATTACACGAATTTCGAGGTAAAATAATAATAATAAATTATGATAAATTTTTGAAAATGTTGATTTTATTACTTCTAATTAATAATGAAAAAGTTAGAAGACAATGTTTTTAAAAAAACTTTGCTCGAATTAGGGTAGCACGAATTTTAAAAAAATATATTAAAATAATAATAAAAAATTTTATGACAAAATTTCAAAAGTTGATCGTTTTAACAATTCTAACTTATGGTGAAAAAATGAGAATTCAAAATTGAAAAAGGCGTAAGGATATTTTAAATCCACCTACAGATATTTTTTATTTTAAAATAAAAGGTGAAAAAGATCCGAAAAGAAATAAGATTAAAAATTTTGTAAATCCGAAAAACTTTCAAACTGGTGGTTGCACCAAGTTTGAACTACCCCGCTCTGATACCACTTGTTGGATCGAGAGAATACGATAGAGGGGGGGTGAATATCGTAAATCGTTCGGATTTAGAGATAGAGAAATTGCACAGCGGAAATTAAAACACAACACACGAACACAGGTAGTTTTACTTGGTTCGGAGCCTAGGTCGACTCCTACTCCAAGACCCACGGTTGTTGACCGTTTACTTCGGGTAATTCTATATGAGGCGCAAAAACAGTTTACAAAGATTGATTACAATAGTAGTATAGTAAACTAAAAGAAAACAGTTCTTCGTTACCGACGTCCGGTGTAGAAAAATTTATCTCGGAGCAGAGGGACGTCGTTGGCACTTTCGTGTCGAGTTGGAAGGTTTCTGGGGTGAAGCGCAGGAGTAGAAGAACGTAACAGCGTTGGAAGTAGTTGTGTTCAGGCTTGAGGGGTCGAGGGCCTTTTATATGGTTCTGAGGGCGCCTTGGAGCACGGGGGCGCCCTCCACGTGGCCTGTGATCCCCTCTTCTCGCGATCAACGAGTTATCCCTTCAAAGTCGGGATAATTCTTTGACGTGGGCGCCCTGGAAGCTGAGGGCGCCCTGGCTGACCTTTTCAGCGGGAGTATCGACTGGATGAGGCTTATCCTCATCGCTGGCTCCAGGCGCGGGGCGCCCTGGTGGCTGGGGGCGCCCTGACTGCTGGGGGCGCCCTGGCTACTGGGGGCGCCCCGGCCAGTATTTGGCCGAAGCTCCTTTTTGCTTCATTTATTTCATGTTCACCTTGGGGGCGCCCGGGACACTGAGGGCGCCCTGCTCAGCTACTTGCCTCTCTCCTTTGGGCATTCTGAGCTGCAGACATACGTTCCTTCGGTCCTGCATCCAGGGTTAGTACAAAACAATATAAAGCATTAGAGTATTATGTTTATACAGCCTTAGCTGTCTTGGTTCTGACTTTTGGTCTCCAAAATGGAGCCCTAGGTCGAACTGACGCCTACTGTTCCCTCGACGGGGAACGCGTCCTCACCTACTCCTCTCGGGAGAATTTACCTGATGCCAACCGGCTCCTCCGGTTGGACTTTTGCCTAGCGATCCTTCGCCAGGTCTTGGATACCAAGCTGTCCTTCGCCCTGTGCCTAGCTGTCCTTCGCTAGGGCTTTGTATCCTGGCATTCCTTCACCAGGTGCTTAGCAGCCCTTCGCTAGGACTTTGTTTCCTGGCAGCCCTTCGCCAGGTGCCTAGCAGCCCTTCGCTAGGACTTTGTTTCCTGGCAGCCCTTCGCCAGGTGCCTAGCAGCCCTTCGCTAGGACTTTTCCTGCACACTTGAGTAACATTGTTAGATCACCAATAAACTTAACTTTGAATCCTTTGCCAATATCAAAACAAGGTTCGATATGGTGCTTCCTGCACCAACATTAATGTCCTAATCCTTAGATCTATAGGTCTTTGATTTTTCATGATGCATGCTTTTCTTAGTGTTTTGACCTACCTTATTAGTCATATTCCTATCATTATACTTAAATCCAAAATTATGCACCATTAAGCATTTTTCATTAAATCTAGCATGCATGCACAACAAAAATAATAAGGAATTACGACGGACTTTTTTAATAGTCCATCGCTAATGGCGACGGATATATAGTATCCGTCGCCAAAGTTGTGCGCCAAGTCAAACTCCTGAATCTAGTGACGGACTTGGTCAAAGTCCGTCGCTAGAATTAATCGGCGGGTCAAACCCCTCAATATAGCGACGACATTGGTCAAACCCGTCGCTAATCTACGACGGATAAGTTAATCCGTCGCAATAATACTTAAAAAAGGTGATGGCCCCCTTCCCCCGCGGCCACGCGAACCCTAGCTCGATCTCCCCTCTCGGCGATTCTCCTCCGGTGAACCCTTCTCCGATCCCAGGTACGCGAGCTAAGCGATATTTCTCGTATTTTCTCGTTTGTTTGTGTTTACGAGGCGGCGTCGTCTTCTCCGGGCAGCCACGGCTTGGCACGGCCGCGCGCAGTAGCCGCGGCCTCGCGCGGGCAGTCGCGGCCTCGCGCGGGCGGCCGCGCCCTCGCGCGGGCGGCCGCGCCCTCGCGCGGGCGGCCCGCCGCGGCCCTCGCGCGGGCGCCGCGCCTCGCGCGGGCGGCCGCGCCCTCGCGCGGGCGGCCGCGCCCTCGCGCGGGCGGCCGCGGCCCTCGCGGACAAGCGCGCCCAGTCGCGGCCCAGCGCGGCCGCGCGCCGCCTCCTGCGGTCAGCGACCCCTGCTGCGGCCGACGACAATTATTCAATTAACTGATTAATTATTCAATTAATCAGTTAATTAATTAGGTAAATTATCATTTTATTAATTTAGATAATAATTTTCTTTGTTAAATCATTAATTGTGTAATTAATTGATCAAATATTTGATTTATTTTAGATTAATTGTTTGATTAATTAGATTATTAAGATGATTATTCATTTGATTAATTAGATTAATTGATTCATTAATTAGATCTTGTTTGATTAATTTTAGATTAATTGTTTGAATAATTAGATTAATTTGTTGATTAATTATAATAATTGATTCATTAATTATATCATGTTTGATTAATTAGATTTATTTTTTAGTATAGCATCAATATCAAATTTTAATATAGATCATAATATGTGTGGTTTAATTAAATTGTCTTATCTGAATTCAGATACAATGTATCCGAACAAGGCATGGATGTATAATAGGTTAGACAATAGATTTATCCGTGAGGAATTTTTTGTTGGAGTGGAAGAATTTGTTAACTTTGCAAAGTGTTATCCTGAGTGTTTGAATGACACAGAGATGAAGTGTCCATGTAATCAATGCAAATGTAGAAATACAGCTTTCCGTGATGAAGATACAGTGAAAACTCATATCGCCAGGTATGAGTTTGTTCCAGATTATTACAACTGGTACTGTCATGGAGAGTCGTATGTATATGAATTTGGTGGACCTTCTGTTGCATCATCATCGAACTCAATTGGACCAGAGACATCATATAACCCTGCTGATGCATGCAATCAATGGTTTACGATGCAATGAATGTTTTTGATCAATCAAATGTAGAACAAGTACCTACTTCTGATGTTCAGAAAATGTATGAAATGTTAAAGGCTAGTAAAAGAGAATTATGGGAAGGTATTCCTTCAGGTCATTCTCAATTATCTGCTACTGCAAGATTATTGAATATGAAGACAGAACATCATTTCTCAAAACGATGTTATGATGACATATGTCAACTTATGTCAGAGTTGCTTCCAACTGATAACTGCATGACTGATAGTTTCTACAACACTAAAAAACTAATCAGAGACTTGGGTTTTCCAATTGAGAAGATACATTGTTGTGTCAATAATTGCATGATCTATTGGAACCAAGATAGTGAGTTGATGGAATGCAAAATTTGTAATCATCCTCGTTACAAGCATGGTGCTCGCATGGTAAATCAGAAGAAGAAAAAAAATATTCCTTACAAAGTCATGTATTACTTTCCTTTGACTGCTAGACTCCAACGTTTGTATATATCAGCAGCAACAGCAAGTCATATGATCTGGCATCAAAACCATGGACATGATGGAGACATTATGTGTCATCCTTGTGATTCTCCTGCATAGAAACATTTAGATTCAACATTTTCTTCCTTTGCTATGGAACCACGTAATGTCAGACTTGGACTTTCTGCAGATGGATTTCAGTCATTTGGAAGTTATGGACAACAATATTCATCGTGGCCTGTTATTTTAACACCATACAACTTACCACCAAAGATGTGCATGAAAGATGAATTTATGTTTCTTACTGTTTTAATTCCAGGTCCTCAAAATCCAAAAGGGCACATAGATATTTTTTTGCAACCTTTGATAGCTGAGCTGAATTATTTATGGAATATAGGTTCAGAGACGTATGACATTGCTACAAAGTCAAACTTTTTAATGCATGCAACATTGTTATAGAATATTAGTGATTTTCCTGCTTACTCAATGTTATCAGGATGGAGCACAGCTGGAAAGTTAGCATGTCCACATTGTATGAGTCAGTCAGATGCATTTTCTTTGCCCTGCAGTGGCAAGATTTCTTGGTTTGATAATCATCGGAAATTTTTACCTCTTGATCATCCGTTCAGAAGAAATAAGAAACATTTCAAAAGGAATGAAGTAGTTAGGAAGCTACCTCCAGTTGGGATGTCAGGCGAAGAAGTGTTAAATGAAATTGATAGTTATGGATTTCTACCAGTATATCAGGATGGATCAGATGATATCAACAAGTATATTGTTAGAGTCAACAAATGTGGTTAGAGGAAAAGAAGTATTTTTTGGGAGCTTCCATATTGGAAATATTTACTCATTCGTCATAATTTGGATGTGATGCATATTGAGAAAAATTTCTTTGATAACATCATTAATACTGTCTTAAATGTGCATGGGAAAACAAAAGATACAACAAAATCTCGTGAAGAATTGAAACAATTAGTTAGCAGGCCTGAGTTGCATCAGAATGAAACAACTGGTAAATATCCGAAGGCTTATTATACATTGGACAAAGAAAGTATGCAAGCATTGTGTTCTTGGTTGAAAAACATAAAATTTCCAGATGGATATGCCTCTAATATGTCTCGTTGTGTGGATACGAATAGATTTAAAATGGTTGGAATGAAGAGTCATGATTGTCATGTGTTCATGCAAAGATTAATTCCAATAGCTTTCCAAGAATAACTTCTTAATAATGTTTAGCAAGCACTTACAGAATTAAGCCTTTTTTTCAAAAATCTGACTTCCAGAGTTGTTACGGTAGCAGATATGTTACGCCTTCAGACAGAGATTCCTTTAATACTATGTAAGCTTGAGCGAATATTTCCACCAAGCTTTTTTGATTCAATGGAGCATTTGCCTATTCATTTACCTAGCGAGGCACAGATTGGTGGTCCTGTACAATACAGATGGATGTATCCTTTTGAAAGGTTTTTTAGAAAATTAAAGAATAATGTGCGTAACAAAGCAAGAGTTGAGGGTTCAATATGTAATGCATATCTGGTTGAAGAAGCAAGTTCATTTTTCTCCTATTACTTTGCTGAAACTGTGAAAACCAGACATCGAAAGTGTCCACGCAATCAATATGACATTCCATCAGTTGACCCAGACATTCTTTCTATTTTCAAGTATCCTGGAAGAGCAATAGGTTCAATTCTATCTAGACGGTTAAATAACAGAGAATATCATCCCGCTAGGACATATATCCTCTTAAACTGTGAAGATGTCAAACCATACCTAAGGTATTATCTCTTGTTGTAATGAAATTAATATTCCATAATATAATCAAATTTCTGGTATGATATCAAATGAACGTATATGTCAGGTTATACCAACAACAGTTGTACATTCAAAAGACAGAAGATGAATTTGCATTTTGGTTTCAAATATATGTAAGTGAGTTAATCTTTCTATTTTTTGTTAATAATTCTTGATTACTTATTAATCTAATTTGATCAACCACCACTATTATAGGTCAATGATGACAGAATTTCAAATGTAGAAGACGAAAGAATTAAAAATCTCGCATTTGGACCTCTTCATACTGTGACAGTCTACTCGGGTTATTACGTGAATGGATACAGATTTCATGTGGGTCAACGTGATTCAGGGATGCTAACGTATAATTCTGGCATCAGTATCAAAGGATCAACAAACAACAATGATACTGAATTTGACTATTATGGCAAGCTAGAGGAAATTATCGAAGTTGAATACCCAGCGTTACCTTTCAAAAGATGTGTATTATTCAGGTGTTCTTGGTATGATCCAACTCCAAGGACGGGCACCAGGAAACATCGATTATACAATTTAGTTGAGGTTAATTCTAGCAAAAGATTTAACAAGTTCGAACCTTTCATTTTTACGGTGCAAGCTGGTCAAGTATTTTATCTGGACTACCCAACTAAGAGAAGACGACCTAGTGAATGGCTTGCTGTATGTCAAATGAAGCCTAGGTCAACCATTGAAATGCAAATACGATCACTGTCCAAAACTCCGATGCTTATCAAAATGAAGAAGTTATAATCAACTCGTTGATTCAGAAATACAATCAGCATCTCAATTATTTATAGATGAGAATGTCTCTTACGAGGAAATTGATGATGGTGAAATATCTAGCAGTGAGGAGGTCGATGTATCAACGGATTCAAGCGATGAAAACTTGAATGTTAATTTAGTTCCATCAGATTAGGATGAGTTAGATGTATATGTCAGGTTAACTATGATGTTTGTATTAAGATGAGTTGTTATTTTAGTTCGTTATGCTTGTATGCCCACATTAACTACGATGCTTGATTATCCCTTTGTTTGCTTTATTTACATTGTCTTTGTTTGCATGTTTCCATTTGCACTCAGGATTACTGAATTTTGTTTTACCTATTCTTCTTATCTGCCTAAACTTTGTGTATAATCAGGTACCATGTCTGCACCCCGTGATCAGCAAATTAGACTTACAGTCGTCGGTGACAGGTATACCTATTCTTCTTATATATTTTCTTATAGAATTTGCTAATATATTTTATTTTTTCCTACAGTTTTATACCAAATGGGCATCAGGTGTCATCTTATATTTCTAAAAAATTTAAAGAAAGACTGTCAACTTCGACGACATGGGGCCACATTGAGAATGATTTGAAAACATTCTATTACGGGGAGTTTTTAGTAAGTAGTTTAGATGTATATTTAATTTGATATTATAACTTTTTTTCATACTAACCATATTATTTTTTTTTACAGAAAAGGTATACCTGGGAGGAGGGTGCAGAGGAGCAATTCAAGAGGATGTGGAATGCCTACTGCTCCAAATTGTACAGGGACATGGTCTACAAATGGAGAAAGAAGGCTGATAGACCTACAGAGGTCCCTGAGACGATTTGGGCAGCATGGCGAGCTGTCTAGGATGCCCAGCACTGGCAAGAGAATGCTGCGATTGCTCGAGTCAATCGCAATTCAGAGCTTGCTGGCCCCAGCACGGGATCCACGAAGCACACTGCTGGATCCCGTTCCATTGTCCAGCATGCCAGTGATTTGGTAAGTAGTTTTTATTTAGGTTATTAAAGCATTTAGTATGTTTTTTTAGATATGTTTAAACATTATATTTTGTGTTTACAGGCTGCTGAGCTACAGAGACCTCCCACTAGTTGGGAGTTATTCAGCAAGACCCACAAGAAAAAAGATGGGTCTTTTGTCGATCGTCGCTCCCTAGCAATCAATGTAAGTATATTAATTATATTTTATTTGTTTTGACATTTTATATAGACTAATTAAATTTTTATTTCACAGGAAGCAATGACCACTAGAGTTGCTGAGGCACAGGCGTCTCAGCCTGCTGCAGAGGGGGAGGATGCACAGCCTCTTTCCACCGACGATGTGAATCGGATTTATTTTGATGTCGTCGGTGGGAAGAGGAAGACCGCCTGCTACGGCCTGGGCTCTCAGGCAAAGGTTACATATGATCAGATGAGAGCTCCAGGGGTTAGGGGACGACCAGCATCCTTCTCCTCTACCTCTAGTGAGGTTCGTCATTTGCGGGAGGAAAATGAAGCCCTGCGGACTCGAATCACGTCGATAGAGTCGAAGTGGACCGGGAGGGACGCAGAATGGGCTAAGAGGGACGCAGAGTGGGCTCAGAGGGACGCAGCGAGGGATGCTGAGTTGAGAGATTTGCGGGCTCGCCAGGCACACACTGAGGATATAGTGCGTCACATGCAAGCTTTTGCAGCGACCCTTACGCCGATGACACAGATGCCTGCCCTTCCCGCCCCTCGTTTTGAGTCTCAGGATACACAGATGCCAGCCGCTCCCGCCCCTCGTTTTGAGTCTCAGGAGACACAGGATCCTGAGCATACCACAGAGGAGTAGAGATATTATAGTGGTATGATCTATTTTTTCTCTAATTTTTTTCAGTAACTATGTATTAAGTTATTATATTCATAATGATTGTTTTCTTATTACTTCATTTATGTTTACAGATTCCACATTATCAGAGTTGAATTCAGATTTCTTCTCTTGCTTGAAAGGTATGAATATTGATATTATTCCTTATTATTTCTTATTTGTTATTTTTCATTTACATATTTAATATTATTAGAGTTATCTTCTATTTGTTAATTTTCTTCTATTAGAGTTATCTTTTATTACATATGCTTACTTCATTTGTTATTTCTTATTGGTATCAATTCAGATTTCTTTCTTTATTGGATTGCTTTCTTATTGTTTTATCTTCTATTGTTTTATTTCTTATTGCTTACTTCTATTGCTTTCTGATTGTTTTATCTTCTATTGTGCAGGTTATTCCTTTCCATCCATTATTCACTCTGATATTCATGTACGTAATGATTCTCTACTAAACTCTGATTTTTGATGTATATAGTTTTTTGAAAGTTACTCTGACTTATGTTTACATTCTTTTGATGTATACATTTGGATATTACTCTTGTTTGGATTCGATATTGGAAATGAAAGTTTAGATGCTTACTCTTATTTGAAAGTTTGGATTGTATCAGTTTGGAAATGAAAGTTTGGATTGGATAGTGAAATATTTACTCTTGTTTGAATGTTTGGATGTTGTAATAATTATTTTTGTTTGATGTTTGTTTGGATGTTGTAAAATATACTCTTATTTGTTGTTTGTTTGGATCAGTGGATTATTATTTTGTCTATATTATTGATGTATCTATGGGATGTTGTAAAAACAACATTTGGCTGTGAAATTTTTCCAGATTTTGCGACGGATTTTTTTAAAAATTTGTCGCAAATAGAGATGGAAAATTGACTTTTCCGTCGCTATCACGATAAATTAGCGACGGATTTTGACTGTATCCGTGCTATTACGATAGATTAGCGACGGATATTGACCAAATCCGTCGCTATAATGAAAGATTTGCGACGGATATTTGACCGTCCGTCGCTAAATTCTCTCCGGGACACGTCACCACATATTTAGCGGGTTGTTGCGACGGGATTATATGTCCGTCGCTAACTTAGCATTGCGACGGCTTATATGTCTCCGTCGCTATTAGTGTTTTGCAACGGAATAGCGACGGATTTCGTCCGTCGCTATTTGGCATTATTTTTGTAGTGATGGATGAATAATTTACACTATTTTTAACATGTATAGAGGAACTTGAATTTGAATTACATTTTAACTTAGGGTTAGAAATTACCTCCTTACCCTTGTAGTCCCTCCTTATGTGTGCTTCTTCTCTTCTTTCTTTCCTCCTTCTCCCATCTTCTTAGATGCTCCATTTTCTTGAACTCTTTACTCCTTGGGCACTTAGTGTGGTAGTGCCCTAGCTCTCCACAAGTGAAGCATCTAATTTTCTTTTTCCTTTCTTGGGCTCTCCATTCCTACAACCCATGTTAGATTTAAAGAACTTGAAGTGGGTTTAGAGAGTATCTCCTTTTTCTTACCATTTGGACACTTATCTTGTAGTGTCCCTTTCCATTGCATCCAAAGCATGTGATATGGTCCTTGTCTTTGCTTTGGCGGAGGTGGAGGCTAGGTTGACTTCTTCCTCAACCTTGGATGAAGTGGATGCTTCCTCTTGTTCCGGCATTGACGAGGGTTTCTCCTCCCCCTCAATTCTTGATGTGGTGACTTCTTCCTCTTCCCTTAATGAGGTAGACGACCTCTCACTTTCACTCAATTCTTCCACCTCATTTGATGATGTTGATAGTTCTTTTTCTTCTTCTTGAGCCATTTGACTTATCTCCTCGGGCTCTTGAACTTGTGTAGGGTTTATATGGAATTCTTCTACCTTTCTCCATAGATCATGTGCATTTTGATATTCCCCTACACCATTCAACACATTAGTAGGCAAAATGTTAACTAATATTTCAATTATCTTCTTATTCGCCTTTGATTGATCTTGGTGCTCTTGATTCCAATATCTAGGCCTAAGTTCTTCCCGTGCTTATCCTTCGGAATTTCGAATGGTTTTTCAAGAGCAACCCTAAGATCCCACTCCATTCTGAACCATGTCTCGATTCTTGCTTTCCAATATGTGAAATCTTCATGGTCCTAGGGCGGTGGAGTGTAGATATCTTCCCCAAATTTGTCTTCCATTGTTCTTCCCTCTAGCTTTTGCTCTTTTGGCGTTATTCCAATCACGAGCGGTCTTCGCTCTGATACCACTTGATGGATCTTGTACGGTTGCTAGAGGGGGTGAATAGCAATTGTTCGAACTCTTTCTTCCTACACGGTTAGTTGCGCAAGCGGAATATACAATAAAACAAAAACTAACAATGTAAACAATGCTAACAAAAGAGATTTACTTGGTATCTACCCCTAAGGGTGACTAATCCAAGAATCCGACGGTGGATCACTCCCCGGATAACCTCCGGCTAGCCCTTGTCGCTCCTTGTGGGTGGAGAAACCTCACCACAATCACCTTGACTGTCATGCCCCGAGACCATTGGAGCCGCTGATTCAATATAAAATCGGACAGCATCTCCCCTGTCCGACGGACAATTTACACAAACATACAACACACGCAGTTTATAATTTGGCCTCAGGCCTCAACATAGATATATATAATATGGAAATAATGACAACGCAATATAAAACACCGTAAAAACTCACTTGAGCTGCCTCTAGGGCAGGCGCGCAGCAAAACCATATCACAAAAGTCCAACAAAGGACTCAAAATACAATACCACACGAATAAATCCAATACAAGCCACGGTAAGAAAACGAATACAAAACATATACTATGTTATCAAAAGAAAACCAAAACCAGCGGAAGCTCCCATCCAAATGGAGTCGTGGGGACCCGGGACCGGCAACTGGGCTCCTCCGGCAAGCTATCAACCTGAAAACAAAAATATTACGACGGATGGTGAGTCCAAGTGGACTTGCGGGTATATAGATAGATATGCATGGCTGAACAAAATAGCTGAATAAGCTATAAAGAAACAACAGGATACAGTGTCAACAGGAATAGCAGAATATGCATAACTGAAAGTAACAACTGACTGTACATACCAGAAATCAGTCTATCCATACCATAAAAGACTCGTACCACACGAGCTAGTGCAGGGTCATCAAACTACACATAAGCATATCCTGTACATGCATGTCAAACAAGTGCAACATATAAATGCAGCAATCACAATCAAAATGCACAATGCATCATATGCACATGATGCAATGTCATGGTCACCCCTAATGCCAATCAAGCCACCGAGACAGCCGATATTGTGTCGGCCAGGTGGGTAAAGCTGTGACACTGTACGCACCCTGCTATCACTGCTCCTGAGTGACCGAGTGGACAGGATGCTGGCGGGGGACCGCCCCCCTACCCCATGTATATATGAGGGAGAGTCGCTCTCATCTCCTCTGGTCTATAGGAAGAGAAGGGATCTCCGCCTGCTACCACGCTCTGAAACCACTACCCTTGAGCGATCGAGCAGAGCAGTACAGAGCAAATGCACACACCCAACGGTATCCACTAACCCATGAGTGGTCGTGTGTGCATATCATGTACCGGAAGATGATAGGCTCAACCACAAGGGAGTCGCTGATCGCCGGTATGCAACAGTATAGGTATGGTGCATGACTCAAACACATACAACCCCTACCAGGTCATCATACATAACTCAACATAACATGCACAGGTCGATCACAGGTATAATAACCTAACCATCATGCATCTAGGTGCACATGCAAGTAGTAACAGGATCAACCAATGCAGATATCAGGTGACATGCCACAATAACCCAATCAGTCCATATCTAGACACACGTGCAAGTATGACTGGAATCAACCAATGCAAATATCAGGTGACATGCCACAATAACCCAATCAGTCCATATCTAGACACACGTGCAAGTATGACTAGAATCAACCAATACAACCATACAATGGTATGCTAATTCTATCCACATATTCATGCTCATACTAATGCTAAACAGGATCAGATAACAAATAAACGAGACTGTATAGAAGAAAATTTAGATCATATCCAAGGTCAAGCATAAGTATCAAGCAGGATAACAAAATGGTAGCAGATAAAGGTCAATATCAGCCTACTGCATCAATAACAAATAGTCATGCATAAAGATAACGTGGATCTAAAGAAGACAGCAAGAAGTACCCACCTCCAAATAGGTGAAGTCCGTATCAAGCAGAAAGAACCACCCGTCTGAATAATCCGTAACAACTCAGTGTCCTGTATCAACAGTATAATGTTTAGCTACAATAACATGTATTATATAGCTAAACGAGCTACCCTAGTTAACTAGGATTATTCCTAGTTTTCCCATTCATTTAATTAATCATAATTAAATGTTTACACTTGATCTAGTCGGTTTATTAAGATTAGGTTTCAAATTGTTGAGTTAGTCCACGTTTAACCAAATTAGACACGCTACCATCCATTTAACCGGATCAGTAAAAATAACAAATCCAAATAAACACCATCCTAGCCTTAACATCACAACACAAATTAAATTCCACTCAAACAGTAACCCTCCAAACCAAAATAGATCTGTCACCTTGGGGAAGTTAAACTAATTCAAATTCAATTCCCCTTTCATCCACTCACGGCAGAAAATTGATGAAAGAGTTATCCACCTAAACAAAATCTACAACTCCTATCAACTTACCCTTAAATCAACAATCGATCAATAAAATTCAAGAAACATAGCTAAATCCACATATCAGCTATATGTTCAGACAGAACACCCCCCTATCAAACCATTACATCTACAACAACTCATTACCTTGATTTGCAGGCCTTCACAGCAATAGAAAATGAAGGATTAGAGCCCAATTTCCAATTCCAAAATTCCTATCCAGCTACTAGAAATTAATCCAAATCAAAGAATGTATCGCAACAATCATACCTGAAATGCGATCACCCATCAAGTTCCTCCTCTCTGTGCAGATCTAGCGGAAATCAGAGGCCACAAAGGCGTGATTAGCTACACAACAGGTGAGTGTCCTCTTCCCAGCAATACCTCCCCCTATGAACCCTAGATCTGTTCCAATAGGGTCGAGATTCCAATCTCAACTAGGGAGGACCACAACGATGCCTAATCAAAACAACAATGAAATCAAAACACCGTATCGAGATCAATCCTAGGAGACGAGTCAAGACTTGACGGACTTGGGCTTACCTCTAATGTGGCCGGAGATCGTAGCTTCGTTGGCTAACTCTGGCGACGAACCGTCACTAAGATTTTCCCGTAGGAAAGCATCAAATTCCATAGCTCACACCGCGGTCTCTCACCCCAAGTCCAGCCGTAGGCCCTAGATCCGATGAGGAGGCTGGTCGGAGAAGGTGCGTCGGAGTGGAGTCGCCGGCCTTGGGCTCGCCAGCTACTTGTGGAGATGAGGGATCGATGTCGGCAGAGTGCTAAGAGGCGTCGGCTGTAGAGTGGAGGAGAAGAGAGGAAGTGGGAGTATATTAGGGATTGGTGTTTTTGCGCTTTAGTCCAAACACTCTAACTTGATTCAATTTGTACCCCTAGATTTGAACATTTTGACAAACAACCCCTTTAAGGTTTAGTTTAAATCCTTTAAATCCCCTAAACCTCGTTTGAGATCCGGAAACCCTAGAACCTTTCCTGAAAAATCTTCCTGAGCGGAATAAAATTGTCGGATTTAACATTGACAATACCTGGGCGCTATAGACTACTAACAAGCCTTAACCAAGCTTGTTTCGTCAAGGGTTTCAGCCACCACGAAGTCCTCTTTAAATAAAACTAAAACTGAAATTCTCGCCACCAGTCGACTGCTCCCAGGGCAGTCGACTAGTGCCACTGAAAATCGACTGTTGCAACCCCAACGTTTGAATTTTCAGCCAACTCACCAGCCGCTACCAGTCGACTGCTCCCAGGGTAGTCGACTGTCCCCAGCCAAAAACTCTCTATGAGTTTTATCAGTCGACTGGTCCACTCACACACCTAGGGTTTCCCTTCCCGAGTACACTTCTCTCAGCACTCGAACCCTAGGATTTCCCGAGTACAATCACACAGCAACTGTACCCTCACGACTCGACTGACTCCTCATCAGCAGCCTCGACTATTGCCTTCGCGCCCTCTTCATCTTCGCTCCCGTCCCTCGGATGCACGCAAGCCTCCAGCTTGCCTCCATACCATCCTTCACGCATGCCTCGAAGTCCGCGCCCCTTAGCTCATCGTCCCTGCTATCCACGGTCCCTCGGGTGCACACAAGCCTCCAGCTTGTCTCCATACCACCCTTCATCATACTGAAGTCGTCCAGCCGAGTCAATATGTGTAAACCTGCGCACCCTGCACACTCACATACACATATTAGTACACAAGGGAAAGCCTAACTTAAACCCTTTGCCCAAACATCAAAACTCATGATCACTCCGGATCACAGATTGTCTCAACAGGTAGCAATCTTTAGGGCAGACTTTATTTAAATCTCGAAAGTCAATACACACTCGTCATTTACCCCCAAGCTTAGGGACAAGTACTACATTAGCCAACCAAGTTGGGAATTGAACTTCTCTTATGTAACCAACCTTCAACAATTTGGTGACCTCCTCTCTGATAGTCTTGTCTTGCTCGGGCGCGAAATGTTTTCGTCTCTGCTTCATCGACTGAGCCCCGGGGGTCATATGCAAGCGATGCATGACTAAGGCTGGGGGGACTTCTTTGATCTCCTTGGTAGCCCACGCAAACACGTCTCGATGGTTCTGCAAGCAATCGATCTGACGGCTTCTCAACTCCGGTGGGAGGTCAACAACAATCTTTATAACTCCCCCTGTTTTTTGAGGGTGTATCTGAACTTCTTCACTCTCGACCTCCCTCTGTTCTTCTCTGGGTCCTTCCTCCTCTCGAGGGTTGGCGAGGTCAATTTGCAGAGCTTCCTCAGCCTTTAGGTTCTTGCAGGCTTCAGACCGGACCTCCCCGCTATAACATCGCCGAGAAGCCAGTTGATCCCCCTTGACTTCGGCTACTTGCTCGCCCATTGGGAACTTGATCTTTTAGTGGTAGACCGAGACCACCGCCTGGAATACGCTGAGTGCTAGGCGTCCGAGAATGGCATTGTAGTATGAGGGTGCATCCATGACCAAGAAAGGAGTCCTCCTCGTCTTCTCCAACGTGTTATCTCCCAATGACAGGGATAGGGAGATTTGCCCTATGGGCTGCACTCGGTATCCCGTGAAGCCGAAGAGTGGAGTAGAGACCGGCTGTAGCTCATCCTCATCGATCTGCATCTGGTCAAGAGCCGCCTTGTACAGGATGTTCACAGAACTACCTATATCCACGAAGACACACTTAACTTCATAGTTAGCTATGCGTGCGAAAATTACCAAGGCATCCTCATGAGGGGTCTCCACATCCTCAACGACATTTGGGCCGAATGAGATGACGGGGCCTCTGCGCTGGCCACTGCTTGTTTCAATGGAGTAATTCTCCAACTGCCGAGTATGAGCCTTCCTTGCCCAGTTCGAGTCCCCTGCGGTAGGACTTCTAGAAATCACCCCTACGTGGCCTGGAGGGCCGCGCACAGGGGTCTTGCCTTTCCTGGGGTCTCGTTCAGGGGATAGAGATCGACGAGGCGCCGCCTCCTGGATTCTCCCCCTGGAACGTGACTGAGATGGTCGCCGGACTCCTTCCTCTCTTGACAGCCGCTGGCGAGGAGAAAGACTCCTTTGCGGGGACCTCCGGCGATACCTCGCTTTCTTCCATCGCTTCCGAGGCTTGTTTTTCGCTTCCTCCGCCATCCTTTTCTTCAAAGAGTGACACTCTTCAGTGGAGTGCATGGTATTGCCGTGGAAATCACAGTACTTCTTCAGTGGCTCTGGTTCTCGAGTATTCACTGTTTCTACAAGCCTCCTCTTACCAGCCCAATGATCCTTCTCCGACCAAGAGTCTTTCACCCGGACCAGTGCTGGTGGTTCCTTTCTCTCCGACTGGACCGTGGTCTATGCAGGAGCCCCGGTTGGCTCTTTACGCCAGGCATACTACACTTCTTCGACACTGGCGTGCTTGACGGAGCGCCCCAGCAAGTCGTCGAAACTGGTGGGCGGCTTCATCACCAATGACCGGAAGAAATCCCCTTCGAAGAGGCCCTGTGTGAAGGTGCTGACAAGGATCTCCGATGTTGCGGTTGGCACATCTTATGTCACCCGATTGAACCTCTGTATATAATCCTTCAGAGGTTCTTTTGTCTTCTGCTTGAGGGCGAACAGATTCAAGGCCGCCTTCTAGTATCGACGGCTGCTTGCAAAGTGATGCAAGAACGTGGTTCTAAACTCCATAAAAGAGTTTATAGAACCCTGCGGCAGTCTCTGGAACCATCTCTGAGCGGCTCCTGACAGAGTGTTTAAGAACACTCGACACTTAACACCATCTTTGTACTAGTGCAAGAGGGTCGCATTCTCGATTTTGCAGACGTGATCTTCTGGATCCGTCTTCCTATCGTAGTCGACAATTCCGGGGCTGCGGAACTGCTTTGGCATAGGATCTTCTATGATATCTAGCGAGAAAGGGGTGGAGGGTGCCTTCTAGAAGACCTTGGGTCCCTCTCTCCTCCCTGGTTCTTCTTCCTGCCTTAGAACACTTGAGGCAACAGAGTTTGTCTTCTCCAAGTCTCCCAGGGAATCTAACCGGTGTACGGGAATTGCCTTGGTGTGTCCCACCAGTGGTGAGACAGATCTCCGATGTTGGGGATGCAATGTGGAGATCCTGGGGATCTCACCTTGCCCAGAGGCCGCTCGCCGTGAGGCAGCTTGCTCTATTTGGTGTTGCTCGAGCACTCCTTTGAAGGCGTTGGCCATAAGGCGATCTAGTTCTTCTTTCGTCAAAATGATGAGTTGTCCCTCCGGCTCTGCCATCGATGCTCCTTCTGGTGCTTTGATTTGTGAGTTCCCACAAACGACGCCAAACTTGTTCCGGAAGGAATCGACACGGACGACCAGTCATCAGAGTACATCCCACGAGGATGATGACGAAAGGAAAGGAGATAGCACCCTACGAGATCAACACGAGCGTTAATGGGAAAATGTCGGAGATTTTCCGGCGAAGCCCACTCCGACGCTCAAATTAGCACTCAAGGCGCTTGTAGGAAGAGAATCAAGGAGGAAGTTCTAAGTTTAGAGAGTGTAACCCCCTTACCTGGGGGGTTGAAGTGCCTTATATACCTATAGGTTTGGTTGCACCTATCTCCACATTCCCCTCTACGTTCCGTACTTGTCGGTTACCTGATAGCTCTTAGGTAACGACTCCCACGATTATTGAGTCTTAATGGTCGCATATAAAGGACAATAATTATCCGCCGTATTTCTTGAACAAGAAAGGGTAATAGTTGTTGGAGTCGAGCTATCGGGTCTATGACTTTGTGGGCTCCGCTTTCCCGAGAGGGTCTCGGGAGATTTCCTCTCCCGGAAGGGCCTCGGAAGCCTATCTTCCTGGGGAAGTCTCGGGCGTATCCCATCCTGAGTTGGTCTCGGGGTCTGCCCTCTCGAGGTGGTCTCAGGAGTCTGTCTTCCCGAGATGGTCTCAGGGGTCTGCCCTCCCGAGGTGGTCTCGGGAGTCCGAGAGAGTCGTTCAGACTTGTTGGACCTAGACACATAGTTTACTCATTTCACGTGTTAACCCTGGGACGCTCACCCCTATCACAACTCTATTATATGATGATCACAAATCGTGAACTTCTAATTGACCTACTATATTGTACAAGTGAAGACACCAATTGATTGAAGGGTGAATTTAATATTGTGAAATTTTTAAAAAAACACACATTTGTTTTTCACTTTTACTCTTCTGTCGATCATTATAATATCTTTAAAAAATAATATCATTATGATGTTATATTTTAAAAATTAATATCATTTTAATATGACATAAACTTTAAAATTAATATTATATTAATATTATTTTTTTAAAATTCAATACGTGGCATTCTTTGAATGCAATTTAATAGTGACTTCCGAAATATGTAAAATAGGAAATAAATAAATGTGAAAATTAAATGTGACTTTTGAAAATTCAACAATTTTAAATGCGCTCTCAATTACTCTTTTAATTTTTAATGCAGTTGGGCGCGTGCAGGCCACGAGTCTACAGAATAGTGCCACGAATGGAAAGGCAGGTGAAGTGTAAGAGGAAAGAAAAGCCAAACATGGACGGAACGCGTGGGTTGGCCGATAGTCGCGCGCTGCACTTGTCCAGTGTGAACACGATCTTTTGGCTGGAGGACGCAAAATGGCCAAGCATTACACGAGGCCACCACGCGCCCTCTCTGTCCTTATATCCGTCGAAGTCTCGGATTATGATTTTGATGTAGCGGACTCATGATTCGATTCCAATTATATTAAATTTTATATGATTTTTTTAAATAGAGTTTGTAATTATGGGATATTAAATTTCTAAATCGTTCATCATGAATATTTTTGATTTACTCCGACGGTCTATAGAAACTTCCACAAAATTAACTAGCCATCTCAATTCAAAAGGTCTTCTCAAGTTATTTGAGATCTTAGATGGGGAAAAAAATAATTAGATTTTAATTTTTTTAAAATATTTCCTCACTTTTTTCATTCCAACTTGAAATCGACACGAGTTAATTTTTTAATAAAATATTATTTTTTAAAATAGATTTTTATATAAATTTGGTTTTTAAAAATAGATTTTCTAAAGTATTATATTCTAATAAACTCAATTGATTTTTCATTTAAATTTTCAATTGTATTTTTCGAATTTTGATTTTGAATATTGTAATAAATCAACAAGTACTACCTTTTGAGAATAATAATTTTCTATTTTTTCATATATTTTATATATACAAAATCATACTTTATAGCAGACATATTTATACTCGCAGAATAATAAAAAAGAAAATATAAGTATCTATAATTTTATCAAAATAAAATTATTTAAATTAAAGAAAAAATTTGATTTATACTGTGTAATTTTAATTTGATGATATTTTAAAATTTAATTATTACCTGCATAAATATAATATAAATAAATAAATATCAAATTTTATAATAATTTAATATTTAAAAAGACTAGTATTCTATTTGTATTTGTTTAAATAAAAAAATTAATTCATGTTCTTATTTTTATAGAGGAAAAATAAAAAGCGAGAAAAAATATTATTGACGGAGAAAAAGAGTATGTTATCTTTCTTTGAGCATTTCAGTCTAAAAGAGATGGAGTAGAATAATAAAATTAACTACTTTTATCAAGTTACAAAACAAGTTTAAAAAAATAAAATGAAAAAATAATAAAATAATAAAATTTCATTTAAAATAGTGAAAGATAATGCAATTAATTACTAAGAGAATACAATTAATAAGGAAGCCAATTAATAAGGAATTGATAATCAAAATTAATAATCTAAATATGAATAGTGGCATTAATGTAAATTTTATACTAGAATGATATTTAATATTTTCTAAAATTAATGTGCCTCAATAAGGGGCCCTAGCATAGCCTATGCCTTAAGCCGACCTGCTCAAATTATACATTACCCAACTTAATTAATTATTATTTTTTCTTTATATCCATTCAAAATCAGATATTCATCTATAATCCATATACATTAAAAAATCAATTATATTTTATATTATTTTTTAAATTTAATTATTAGCATAAATAAAAACATATTAAAATTAATATCATATTAAAAAAGAAAAATATTATTAAAAATAAATTAAACATTTATATATCTTATTTTAATATAAAAATAATTAATAATTTTTAAAAAAATTAATATATATATATATATAATTTAATTGAATATTCGAATAGAATATTAAATTTTTAATCAGATTTGAAAGAAATTAGACTATCTTACATAGAGGAATTGAAAATAATATGAATTTTAATTTAGAAACAAAATTTACAAATAAATTTAATTAGACCCACAAATCACGTGACCAGGACGGACGTGTGAGGGCCACGCGCACCCCCTACCGAAATGTCTACCTCCACCGTCCGTTTTCCCCCTTTAAAAGCATCTCGCCATCCATTCTCTGCTCTCTCATCCATTTCCAAATCTGTTTTCCGCTTGCTCCACCGCTTGCCGTCATGCTGCTCGAGGCTCCCCAACTCGCTCTCCTCACTTCCTCCTCTTCTCTTCCGGCGGGAGGCGCTGGTGGTGGCAGATTCCGGTTTCCCTGCTCCTACTTGAAGCTGACGAAGGGGGAGCGTCGTAGAGGACCCGTACTCGCCGCTGCCGAGGGCAGCCAAGCTATTACTGGTGTCGTTTTCCAGCCGTTCGAGGAGCTCAAGAAAATCGAGGCGTCGCTCGTCCCCATCGCCCTAGATCAGTCACTCGCTCGCCAGAAATACACCGACGACTGCGAGGCGGCCATTAATGTTCAGATCAAGTATTTTCTTTCGCCGATCTTTTTTATTTTTTATTCAACTCGTTTGTTGTTTCGCATTTTGACTAACCTTCTATGCAACATCCGGCCGTTTGCTTTCTCTTCTTTGTTTTTCAGATTTCCAGATCGTAATCCGATTGGTGAGAGAATCAATTAGTCTTGTATTTTTTATTTATTCCCCATAATTTTTTGCTGTTTGATGTTTCTACGATTTGATGTTTATCCCTCCATGGAGTCCATCGCTACAGAAAGCATTGGATCTTTTGAAAGAACACTGCCTGATTTTTTAAATCTCGTATTTCTTGTTCTTGTCTTTGTCGATTAGTTATGATATCTGTTTCAAGAAGATCTGATTGTGAACATTGCGCATCAACCATTACTTTTCCTATTTTTTTAAACAAAGAAATAAAAAAAAACTTGTTAATATATTATCATTTTTTGCTAGATCCAATTCTGAAAGGACACTGATACAACTATTTTAAACAGAGTGGTCCATCCATTGGATTCTGCAATCCTGCAATAGAACAAAAAAGTCTTATTCTGTTTCTTCCTTTTGCCTGCTTTCGATTCCCTTGTTTCATTAATTGAATTTTGCTTGCTGACTTTCTATCCTGTATGACTGTTTTCATAGGATATTGTGATCTGTCGAGATGATATTGTAGGACTCCTGTTATTTTTCAATTTGGATAAATAATTTATATTTGTTGTCCGTGCTAAGTGAGAGTTATAACTGATTAGATTCCAAGGTTTTTCTTGCTGATGTTCTTCTCATGGATGCTTTTATTCAGCGTGGAGTACAATGTGTCCTATGTCTACCATGCTCTGTTTGCTTACTTCGATCGAGATAACGTTGCACTAAAAGGCCTGGCAAAGTAAGTCTTAATTTACGAATCACAGTTGTATCCTTGGTGTTGCTAGGGACTGAGGCTTTATCGTTGTCTTTTATTTAAGATTCTTCAAGGAATCAAGCGATGAGGAAAGGGACCATGCTGAGCAATTGATTAAGTATCAGGTATCTAGCAAATTTATAGTCCTCAAGAGATTTTGTCTTTATTATTATTGTTATGGAGGATTGTTCTTTATGATATAGAACAAAAGAGGAGGAAGGGCTAAGCTTTTGCCAATAGTTACACCTCCGACTGAATTTGATCATGTGGAGAAGGGTGATGCTTTGTATGGTAAGGACGATGGAGTTTACTATGGGTACATCGGTCTTGTCGACTTGTTTATGGACTTAAATTTTTCTTGACATATATTATTCTTCACTATTTGTGCATGATCTTTCTTATGGTATCTATGCAGCCATGGAATTGGCTTTGGCTCTCGAGAAGCTGACAAATGAGAAACTACTTCAGCTGCACACTGTAAGTGAAATTCTCCTTGATTGGATTGAATGTTCTTAAGGGCCCGGTTTTGGTTAATTAATGATAAATCTTGTGTAAAATTTGGAGGAACAGGTAGCTCAGAATTCCAATGATCCCCAACTGACAGAGTTCATCGAGAGTGAGTTTCTGGAAGAACAGGTAAACTTATTTTCTCAGTTATCAGAAACTAATGCTGGAATTTGAAACAACACATTTTTCACTGGATTTTTTTTTCAGGTGGAAACAATTAAAAATGTCTCTGAATATGTTGCTCAGTTGAGGAGAGTTGGAAAAGGGCATGGTGAGACCAGATTCAACATCCCCGTGCTAGTTTCTTTTTAATCGAGATTTATATCGATGTGTTTTTTAAATATATGTTGCTTCTATTTGTCTTGCAGGAGTTTGGCACTTCGACCAGATGCTTCTCCATGAAGGAGATGCTGCCTGAGCTTTACTAGGAATGTTCTTATCCTCCGTATCTAGTTCTAGATTGTTGTTGTTTCAGCGTGAACCTTGTGATGGTCGTCTTACTTTGGTTGTCTCTTTTGCATGCAGTCATGTGAATAAAAAACTCAGTAGAAATCAAAGAGCGAGTCGTGTACTCGTCGTAGTGTTACTTAAAGCGCACTGTCTAGTTTTGGTGATTAGACTCCCGTGAAATTTGTGGTTCAAACGCTGAAGATTGGCAATAGATCTAAAATCAATGTCAGGAGAAAATATTTTACGAACATAGTCAACTGACAGATAAAAATATTTACGAACTTAGTTTAATAGGATGTGTAGGACTTCTGCTTCCCGATTTACTTTAAATTTAGATCAATTTATGTCAATATGATCTTAACATAATTTAAAAATCTTTCAATCCAAATTCATCTGAATCTGAAAATTCTCAAATCAAGTTTATTTTTCACACTCCTACCATCACACAGACCAAATTTTTAATAATATCTAAAATTATTAAGTTGGTTAGATTATTAATTTAGAATTTTTAAAATTTTTAGAAACATATTAAAGTTTTATTAGAATAATTAAAGTCTTATTATAAAAGGCTGTTTAACTTGCCGGATTGTCTTTGATTCTCCGCTGTATTGGTTCTCTCGACCTTGCCTGAGACTGAGAAGGGAGGGTGTTGGCTACTGAGCGCGAAAGATGGACGACTACGCAAGGGAGATGATGGGCCTGAAGACCCTCGTCGCCCGCACCCTCGAGAATAAAGGCGTCCTCGCCCAAATTAGGGTAGATCCTTGTTCACCTCTCTGTTTCCTTTGTGTTTTCTTTGCTAGATCATTGCAGATCTTCTCATGAACATAGGGGGTTTGTTCATTATTTGTCTTGGAACTAGGAAGAACTCGATTTTGATGTCTTCTGAATTGCCACTCTTATAAATGACTGTTTTTTTATGTTTCTTTTGAAATGCACTGTTCTTAGAGCTTGATCGAGCTATTCTTTTGGAGCTGATATAGTGAATTGAAAGTTTTCTTCTGTTTGTCATCTGCTTGTGGATTTGCATCAGATATTTGAGTGTCGGGACGCAAGTCTGGTATGCTAAACGAGATCTAGAACACATTTTTCTTATCATACACCCTCTAAAGTTTTCGCCTGAGTTGCAAGGTGCTTCCTTTCCAGTGAAAATATATGCCTTCAATTTTGAATCTTTTAGGTGTTTTTACGAATTTGGATTTGATCTTTTGAAGGGCTTTACTCCGTCATGGCATATCTATCTAGGAAGCCACATACTTCGTAACGGCTCAATGGCTTTTTTATACCATTGAGATGTCTCTTCTTGATGGTCCTATCCGTTTTCAAATTTGCGTGAATTAACTTGTAGTTTTTTCAGATTGCCAAATTTAAAATCTTTATGTGATTAACAGTCATTCATTTTTGTTGGATTTTTGACCATTCGCTATGGTCAATACTTTAGTGGCTGCTCGTTACTTATTCTCGTTCACGTTAGGCCTAGCTCAGAGCAAGTGTATTTGAGGTGGCAAAAGGTGATTCGCTCGTCCCAGCACCCCGCCAATCCATCACAGAGCAAGTGTATTTGAGGTGGCATTATAGAGAGAGCAAGTGCATTTGAGATGACAACACCCACGTGCTAACCATCAGTCCATCCCGTAGAGACGAGAGCAAGTCTATTTGAGGCCACAGAAGAAGATAAAATTCTTGTAAATGAGGATAGTGTCCCTCCTGCACTTTTAGGAAGCTGCAACAATCGGGCAAAGCAACTGCATGTCTGTCCTTCAGGTTCCATTTCCGAGTATTGAATATCCCAATAGAATGGCAGCATTCATCAAGGATGAAGCATATGATAGCATATATGACAATATACATCGAGGATGAAGCATATGACAACATATATCGAGAATGAAGCATATATGACAGTATATATCAAGCTTTAATACTATATGAAATTAAGTGATAGACTTTGAATATTCAACTAAGTAATATGTATATAATTATCGAAGTATAGAAACATGAAGTAAAAGGGTAGGTTTATTACTTCATCACAAAATGCTGAAGTCTTTGTCTGGTCTAACTGGCTGGTTCAAAATTGAACTATTTATGAAGTAAAAAAGCTTTTTTACTTCATCAGTTTAGTAAAAATACTGAAATAGTTCATCAGCCTATTTATGGAGGATTTCATATTTAATTGGACTTCATTCGATTACACTCCTCAGTTCGACTTGAAGGGGGGCATGTGATGGTATCCAAGATATTTCCCGAACACCTTGTCTTGGTTCTCGATTATCAATTTTACCAAGCATCTAGCCTTGATACTCAGATTCCAAGTTACACTAAGCATCCAACCTTGGTGTTCAGATGCTTAGTTACACCGAGCACCCAACCCCGATGTTCAGATGCTCAATTCTACTGAGCACCCAACCCCGATGCTCAAATTTTAATGTAAAAGCGCAAGGCGCAAAAAAGCGCTCAAGGGTCTTGGGGCTTAAAGCGCAAAGCGAAGCGTGAGCTTTACGGAAAAAAGCGTAATAAACAAAAGAACTATTATATCTATCAAAAGTCTTTGAAAATGTCTTTGAAAATCTAAATGACCATAACAACTTGATAAAACTGTAGATTATTCAAAAAACTAAAAATAAATCAAAAGTCTGAATGGATGCTTAGATGAAAATGAAATATCAAATATCAAAATCATCATCTTCTTCATCTTCATTATCCAAATCTATGTCATCAGCTCCATCGCTTGATTTGTATTCATCGGTATCTTCTTCTTCAATTTCATCATCAAGGTTAAACTCTTCTTTATCTACAAGACTAGTTTGAGCCGAAATTTATTTTCTTTTTGCTGAAGCAAATGATGATGCTCCTTTTGAAGAAAATGCATTTCGAGATCGAAAGCCATATGCACTTTCACCAACCCCAGATGCTCGTGTTACATCACTCCAACGCAAATTTTCACCTTCAAAGACAAAATCATTTTCATTGTCTTTATCACTGTCATCTAATTTTCCCAACAACCATTTATTACTATCATCTATCTCTGACAAAAAAATAAGATTAATCTTATCTCGCATGTCATATCTACACCTCAAAGCTCTATTGTACTTGATATATACCAAATCATTCAATCGTTGTTGAGATAACCTATTTCGCTTCTTGGAATGTATCTACAAAAAAAAAGGTTAAGTCCATAATATAATTTTTAATATGTATTAAAAAAAACTCTAACTTACATGTTCGAAAACACTCCAATTACGTTCATAACCAGAAGCAGAGCATGTGAGGTTTAAAATCTTCATTGCAAATGTTTTTAATTCAAGTGTTGATGCACCATAAGAAGACCACTAATCAGCTTGAAACGCAAAAACATATAAATTATAAGATTAACTTTATTGTAATGATACCATCCAATATTGAAATATCACAACAAATTATTTGCAAATTTACTTGGTGATTTTAAAGTTCTTTGTCTGATAGCCATTGACAAACCAAAAAGTCCTTCTGCTTTCTTGTACTTTTCCAATTGATTCGTGATCTGATCTTGTAAATCCTCACATCTCACCAATCTAGATATACACTTGTACAAACCCTCCATCACTTCTATATCATTTTCTATGTCAGGGTTTGAGTAAAAACACTCTGGATTCAAGAAATATCCAACTGCGTGCAAAGGTTGATGGAGTTGAATGTTCCATCTTTTGTCAATGAATTCAAAAACACTTTGATATTTCTCTTCATTATTGTTAAATGACGCAGCAATAGCTTCTTTAGCTCTGTCCATTGACTCATAAATATAACCCATAGGAGTTCTTTTTTCACAATCTACAAGTCGCAATACTTTCACCAATGGGCCACCAACTTTTAATGCAAAAACCATATTTTTCCAAAAAGAAGGCATCAATATCACTTCTGCTACACGTTTTCTTGCAGCCTCCTTTGAAAATTGACTATTTGCCCACTTTTCAGATGTAAACATCTTTCTCAGATTTGTTTGTTGTACATGAAACTGCTTTAAAGTCAAAAAAGCGGTTGCAAAACGTGTCTTTGCGGTTCTTACCATGTCTCTTTGTCCAGTAAACTCTCTCATCATGCTCAATACTTGTGGTCTATTATAAATATAATCAATTCATGTATTTCTAATGAAATTTGAATATATCTCACAACAATTAAACGAGCTGCACAAGTAGTACAGTGTAATATTTTCAAGATGAAATAAATTATATAAATTATATCCTTTTTTTTTTTTTTTTTTTTTTTTGCATTATTTAATCTGAAACACTAATCATACAAAAAAAAATAAATCATTTAAAAAGACAACCATGAAAAAAATAAAAACTTAGATCAAATAAACTTCTATGAGAGCAAGTTCGTATTGCAACTCTTCAATACTTCTCACTCATGATATGAAGTTCATCCCAGATCCAAATTGTCCAATAGCTTCAATACAAGGCTCAAAAGAATCATATTTAACAGCATTGAAAGGAATTCCAGTATCATACATCCATCTTGCAAATTTCTTAACCGCAATATCTCTCAACTTATTTTTATTTTCATCAAATTGTCCTTTGTTTGTTGCACGTCTTTGTTTGACAATTTCATCAACATCTTTTATAAAATAAAATTAATAGGTCCAGTTTGTTTGCACTTTTTACCTTGGACCGTAGGATGGATGCTTGAATCAGATATTGGTCGTTTTCCTTTTACTTTAGTTTGATGATCATCTTCATGTTCTTCCAAATCATCAATATCATCAGAATGAGGAATATCATCCATTTGATTTTTCAAATTACTCTTTTTTTTTTGCATGAACTCTCTAATTTCCTTTTCTCGGGACATTTCGGACAAGCTTTCACATTTCTATTGCCTCCAACCAAATGTAGCTTATGTCCATAAATTCCGCCATTTGTTATTTTACCACAAAAAATACAAATGATAATATTTGGATTTTTAGGATCTAAACATGTTGCATAACTTCAAGCAATATCTTTTCGAGTAGATAAAAAATTGAAATCAATAACAATAATAATCAATGAATAAAAAATATATATATAAAACTGAAAAAAAAATTTATTATCAAAATATAAATCTGATTTATATGAATTAATTAAATTTATTATAATTTTTTATTTTAAAATTTAAATATATATTTAAATATTAATTTTTAATTTAAATGAATTAATAAATTTATTAGAATTTTTATTTTAAATATATTTATTATATATTTAAATTTTATTTATTGATTTAGTGGTTTATATGAATTAATATAATTTACTAAATTTTTATTTAAATTATAATTTCAAATATTTAAATATAAATATCTAATTAATATTTTTCAGATATTGTTTAAATATAATTTTTATGTATTTAAATTTTAAATTTTAAATCTGAGTTAAATTTTTTAATCTGATTTAAAATTTTTAATGAAGTTTTTATTAATTAATGAAGTTATCAGATTTTTATATTTAAAATATATATTTTATAAATTTTAAATCTGATTTATATTACATAATAAAATTTAATAGAATTTTTTATTTTAAAAATATTTTTTATATATTTAAATTTATTTTATATGAATTAATAAACTTTATAAGATTTTTTTGAGGAATTGTTTGATTTTTTTAAGGAATTGTTTTTTTAAATTAATAAAAAAACAAAAATAACACCGGCGGCGGCGGAAGCAGCGTCGCACGCCTCCAGCACCGCTGGACACCGCAAATAGTGTCCAGCAGCGCCGGAACGGTCGCCGGACATCTCCGACTCTGCCAGTGATGGAGTTTAGACTGAGAAAGGAATACTGGACGGCTGGAGTCGCTGGACGCAACGGCAAACAAAGAGGCGGCAAGAAGCAGACGAAGACGCAGCAGTAGACGTCGGCGATGGCAAGAGGAAGATGAAGAGGCGTAATTGCAAAGAGAATTAGGGCTTTAAACAAAACAAATGGAAAATTTGGAAAAAAATTTTTGCCAAAGATCGCGTCGCGCGAAGCGCCGCTTCGTCAATCCCGCTCGCTTCCATGTTCGCAGAAGCGATGAAGCCTCGCTTCGCTGCGCATTGCGCTTAAGCGCCCGAAGCGAGTGCTTTTGACAAGTATAGGTTACATTAAGCACCCAACCCATTACTCAAATGCCCAGTTATACTGAGTATCTAGCCCCAATGCTCACATTTCAGGTTACACCGAGCACCCAACCTAGGTGCTCAAATTCCCGGTTAAACTAGGCACTCAACTTGGTGCTCAGATGTCAGCTTCCAACAAACACCAAGCTTTGAATTGTTTGTCAAAGAATACGTGACACTTTTTGAATCGAGGGGTTTGTCTCCTGATAGTCTTCCTTTGAATATGTGGCGCTCGATGAGTGGAGAAGCACCTAACAGTTGTCGAATCTGATCCCCTGATACCCTTCCTCTAATACGTGACACTCAATGAGTGGATAAGCAAAATTAATGGTTGTTGGATTTGGTTCTTGCACTGACTCATATGAGGAGAACGAAGAAGAGTGTGATATCTAACACGAAGATCCTCTTCTGAAAGCTATAACACTAGAGAGGATAAGTCATAGTGATAATGATTTTTTCCTTCTTGCAAGTAGAGACAACTCTTCTCGACTAAAACCTCTTCTTCTTCTTATGTTTTCTTCTTCCTCTTTTAGTTTCATATCTCTACAAAACCCTAGTCATCTTTTGTCGATGATTGACTTAAGCATCGGAGTGATCACGCCGGTAGAGTCGGCCAACCTTTAACCCGTGTTAACTTTCAGGTTATTAGATCTAATGAATTTGGAAGGTGATCATGAATTTGGAAGGTGGCCTAACTTATTAAAGAAAAAATTTTAACGAGGTTTTTCCAACCTCGGGCGACTGGCCCGGCCCCACGGAAGTTTCCCATCGGCCGCTAGGGTAAATCGGGAATCGCTCGCGGTGGGCGGTCTAGAAGCCCAACGTCCCAGGGCTCGCGCCCCATTTAGAGGAAAAATTCCTGCAAATACGCCGTAGCTGGGGATCGAATCACGGATGTCTGGGATAGCGACTAGTTGCCCTACCACTGCACTATAGCCCTAGAGGCAATCTAACTTATTGAAGAGGAGAGGCCCGAGGAAGTAGAGAAAGATATCATCATTGACCATTATCAATAAATCTCATGCCCTTTCTCTTCTATGTTAATCTCTCTTAATATTCCAAGTTAGGAAGTTTTTCAATTTATTTTCAATAATTCATGGCATGATATGAATTTTGATAATTAAATTGTTATGCATCATAAAATTGCATTAGCATAGTAAATTTTATTTTATGTTCCTAGATTGGGTAGATATAAAGTTTTTTTTTGAATAAAATTATTTCATGAGAAATTTTGTATCTGATAAATATTTTTGTTTTTGCCCTTTTTGTTTTGTATCCTATTGGAGCGAAAAAAAAACAATGATATTGCTCCCTCCAATCTGTCCAAATCGTTGATCTTAAGGTAATATTAGAAAGATAAATTATAGATGATATTTTGATCTAACACTTTCCATGACACAATCAAAGTATATGCTCCGCATTTACTTGATTCTGGACGGATTCTTCCCAAAGAATTTACTGTGGAAGTAGATACCCAATCTGGTAGCTGAATCTCCGAGAATATATAGTTCTAAATGTCACGTCCCAGAGGCTCATGCTTCCTCGAAAATCAGGCAGCATCTCCCTTGTACGACGGACAAGTTGGGACATTTATACATAACTCACCATACATACGATGGCTCAGCCATCACAAATATAAAATAAAACTCCACAACCACGTAGTTAATATCTTTAAGAAAAATAAAAATGGCAGAGAGTCCGAATACAAAATAAAACTCCAATGTAAGTCCAAAACGAACATACCAGACCAACAAGATATAAACATAAATCTGCTAAAACGATACCAGATAAATAAGATAAATACTAGTCTAGGAATTCCATGCGGAAATAAACAGACACTGAACATAACTCTAAAAACGAGTTGACACGATGGGGCTGACAACTGGATCCTCTCCTGGCCCCAAGTAACGCATTTATCTGCTACCTGAAACAAAAGTAGATGGTGGGGGTGGTGAGTCCGGGTGAACTCTGCGGGTATATGAGTAGATAAACGCATGACATAACAAAAAGATATAACAAGCAAAAGAAATAATAGTGACAGTCTCTAGGAAACAGAAGAACAACTAAGCATGTATGAAACAGAGTGATAACAGAATATCAAGGCATACATGCATATCAACCAAATGCAGTAATCATAGCTCATAAAAATGCAGCAAACACAAGAAAATGCAAAATGCAATAAATGCATATAATGCAATAACATGTGTCACCCCTGATGCCAGACAAGCCGCCATTACATCACATCTGTGTGGCCGAGTGGGTAGGGTTGTGACAACTGTACGCACTCTAATGAATACCACTAGTATATGTGATTGAGTGGACAGGATGTTGGGAAGCCAACTACTCCAAAAATCCCAGGAAAAAGGGGAGCCACCAACAACTCTAGTATCCCTCGAAAACAACGGTGAGAGTGTCAACTGCTTGCCTACAACTCCAACATCCACTATCCATGAGTGGTCAAGTGTGGTATAACAAGACAATTGCTCACACTCTAGCAACTACCACGATGAGTGGTTGAGTGGGCAGAGCAATTAAATGACTGACAACGACTTAACTATATGGAAGTCAATACTCGTCAACATGTAACTATGCAGATATGGTGCATGATACTAAATGCACAGTCAACCAAATAACAATGATGCAACGATATAATCAATAAGTACCCAAAATCACCAAACATGCAACTCAATTACTAGGTAGCGTATCTCTAATATCAACCAACCTTAGTTGTGTTTAATGATCATTTCTAAGTACTCGCATACAAGCGGTACTTTACAAAATAGAAAATCAATGGCGAGACTGTATGGATATAAAATACGGTTAACTTGAAGATCAAACAAAGAAGATATCAACGGACGATATCAAAAACAAATGGCAAGGCAAAGCAGTCCTACTCAGAAATCAAACAGTCATGCATTTAAGAACAATGATCTACTAGAATACAAATGAGAAGTACCCGCCTCTAAAGTAGTATACGTATCAGAAAGAACCACCCATGATCAAATGAACGAACCAATCAAAGTCCTGTGTCAAAGATAAGATTTAGTTATAATCATAATTAATAAAGTAGCAAATTTAATACTAAACTAGATTAGGGAAATCTTCAATTATTATGATCATTATATTAGTCCAAACATTTAAATGATTACCCCTAGCCAACCAAATTGTCTTATCTCCAGTTTAGCCTGAGACCAACCCAAAAGGTCACACCACCAATTCTAGGCTCACTCCAATTAGTTGACCTAGTTTAATCCATCATCCAGAAATGGAAAACCATTTGGTAACAAATCAACAACTCATTAATAGCAACTCCTCCAAAACTCATAGCAATTGAGTTTCACCTACTCAAACCCAACCCCATCACACACGACAGTGAAGGGGAAAGGATTACAACAGAATAGAATACACAAAGGAGCTCATGGTAGGAAAGAAAAACACTAAGATTAATCAACTCAAATCTAACTTCCCAAACTCTAGATTAAATCCAAACATACAAACCTATTGTTCACCAATCCAACCAACAACATCAAATCTGAACACAGCAAACATGAAAACTCACAGCTCTAAAATATACCCAACAGCTCTTCAAGCTCCAGAACAGAACAGACCTGCAACCACAACCTTTGAATTCGAATCAAAGCAAATCAAAGGAAATACTCACGGCAAGACACCCATGATCAGCTGAAGCATGCTAAAATCGAATCACAACATACATACTTCTACGATTCCCATTCCAATCACAGCCACAACGTTGGGATGTATACTAAAAGACTTGCTTTTATATAAACATCTACATTTTGAAAGAGAATCACAAGATCACTGTTTGCATATTTATATTAGTATGTGCATATTGTCTGATACTTTACATTGTAGCTAATATGGTGTGTGGTGTCACACAGAAGATCATGTTATCAGTTCCTTGTAAAGTATAAGTAGAGGCTCACAAACGAGATGGATTTGGACAAATCATCGGGATGGTTGTAGTGTAATTTGGTGTTGGTTTATCTTGACCATAGAATTACACTAGTGCACTTTGTGTGTATTGAACAGGACCGACATAGAGGTGATTCAATTTATACTGACTTTATAATTAAATCAGACCTCAGTTATTATAGAGTATATGCTCTGAATTCCGATATAATAACGGGCGCATATACTTAATATTTATTTTTTTGATTTATCAATGGACGAAATTTATTCTGTTAAATCAATAGGCCCGATAAGTTGGGAAATAATATTATTTACATGGTGTGCCGTTGATTATAGAAGGAAACCGTGTCCTGGTGAGTCGGGTTGATGATGTCTCCCTGAGGAGCTCATAAGGTTCATCATGTTAAATCTTGCAGGTGGACTTGGTCCGACATGATGATAATGTTGAGTGGTACTACTCAAGGAGTTAGATGTTAATTAATTAAATTGTCAGTAATTTAATTAATTAACGGGCATACAATATCTTAAACACGGGGAGATACTTATACTCATAATAGGTGGAACCCATATTTAAATATGGGGGTTGGTGAGGTAGTTCAATGAGGATCCTTTAGTGGAATGGATCTTCATTAATAGATCGGGCTGATCCATTAGGTGGTCAAGACCCAACTCCTCCTCATGGTCCCTATTGTAGCCTTATATATACCCATGTAGTCATGGGACAAGGCATCCAATTGAATCCCAAGCCTCTCTCTTGGTTTTTCTCTCTTAGGTTTTCTCTCTCTCCTAGGGTTTTCGGCGCCGACGGGTTTGGAGGAGAAGAAGGGCTGGGTGAGGGAGATTACATCTCTTCCTCTTGGTTTTCTTCTTTGGTTCCATCCCTTGGGCGTGCGCAAATCTATAGGAAGAAGAAGCTTGGCGGACGACAAGGAACAAAGGAGCTCTTCTCTCCTTTTTGGCGCAGGCGGCGAGAGGGAAGGAGGGAGTCGGCGGTTGGGGTTTGGAGAAGAGGAGAGATTTTTCTTCTTCTTTCACTGCTTCTTCTTCATCCTCTACCCTTCTTCCACTGGTCGGCGTCTCCTAGCAACTGGGAGTTGATCAGCGGCGCTTTGGAAGAACTTTAGGGTTCCGACGGCCGACGGCGCAAGGAGTCCTCCTTTAGGGTTCGACGCATCTAAGGAGGGGGAAGATTGGAGCCTTGGTGATTCCGGTTCTTGGTGGATCGTCGCCCACACGACGTCCAAGAAGGGTGGGGGTCATACAGTAGAACATCGCGAGGTAATGAGAGGTATAACCTTCTCTTATGGCTCTTTGATCTTATCATTTCATGTGGTTTAATTAATTATCATTGTTTTTAATTATTTGTTAATTAATTATGATAATTAATTATTTTGGACCCCGATAATAAACATAAAAATCGGCGATCCGCTCATCGCCTATTTCGCGGCTAATCGGTTAGACGAGATTGATCGTTAGAACAACTTGGTTGTTCAAGCGATCGCTCAAATCGGTTAGCACGATGATGAGATGGTCGTTTGGGAAATAGGTCTCCATTCGGATTAAAATTTTAATCCTTGGACATGGAGAGGTTTCCCATGCGCGGCCCGGCATCTCCTTGGTGAAAACCATCAATTGGTATCAGAGCCAATGGTTTCCGGTTTTGTGTGTTTTAGATTCGGTTACTTTTTGCACTTTATCATGTATTTTATTTTGCCGGATAATAGTAGGATGTGTGTAGGCTAACTCTTTGGTTGTAGGCACGAGATTCCAACTATTATGGTTAAAATAATGTGTGTATGTGATTGGTTGTGCATGGTTGTAATATTTGAATCCTCGGGGTTGACGAGGCTAAATTTGGTATTTGATTTTGTAATTAAATACGACACTTGTTTAACCGCGCTTTTTATTTACTTTCGATCTAGATTTGATGTACACTCCTTTGTGGAGTATATGATCGATGGATGTAAATAAATAGCATTTTATCTCGGCTCGAAGATCTCTTCAATGGTGGCTTGCGCATGGTATAGGGAGGAGCAGACGAGGTGGCGACACGACTGGAGGCATATTGAAGACTAAAGCCATAATAGTTGAAAAAATTTGTTTTTTTCTTGTTTATTGCTTTTAGTTTATGTGTTTATCGTGCTTGCATGAAAATTCTTCAATTATAAATAACTAAGTGGGAGAGGGACCCTAAGGGTCCCATGACCTCCATTACTAATTTGACAAGTGATGCGAACAAGCTTGCGCGTTGGCTCTGAGTGCCTTCCTTCCCATCGGATGAGCTTGTTCTGCGGATCACTAGTCAGACATGATTATAGAAAATTTTTTAGGAGCGTGTGATTCTCCCATCAGACGACACATAATCCTAGATAATTTTCTTAGTATCGTGTAATGGTAAACACTTAGATGCAAATAATAGTATCCTCCCATCGGAGTCACTGCTATTATTTGTAGGGCCGAAGAGGAACCAACTATTAATTTTATTTGTCAAAAAGTTAGGTTGACAAGATAATAAAATTAATGGTAAAACCTCCTCTTACAAATATAGAATTCGTATACGTCCACACTATCGTGGCATGCGAAATTCTCGATGTTTTGAGGTGTTGGATGATTTTAAAATTTATTGTTTGAGGAATCAATATTTTTTGAAATCTAAATTGTGTGATCGTTGTGATTCTCAGGAAATTTTTAAAATGACATTCAACCCACTTGCTTTGACTTTAAAAGAAAACGAACTTACTGCCCCTAACTTTAATGATTGAGAACCAAATCTGGACATTGTCTTGACTGCCGAGGAATCCAAATGTGTACTTTTCGAGTTTTGTCCTGAAAAACCTAGCAAGAATTATGATGAAGAGGAGAAGGAACGTTATAGGAAGTGGATAAAAGCAGACGAGATGCAGCAACATCAACATCAGGCTTCTTCCACTCCCTGTGATATAATGTTCATTCTCAAAGAACTCTTCGGACATCAGAATCGGGCTGCTAGGCAAGAGGTAATGAGGAGCTTGATGTCGATCACCATGATTGAGGGAATGTCCGTGAGGGAACATGTTCTCAAAATGATGGCTCGTTTAAATAAGATGGAAGTCCTTGGAGCAGAGATCGATGGGGAAACCTAGGTCGATATCATTCTCCAATCTCTGCCAAGGAGTTTTGAGCAGTTTCGCCTAAGCTACAATATGAACAAACGTACATATTCGTTGGCGGAACTTTTGACAGAACTCCAGGCGGCAGAAGGGTTTTCTCCTCAGAGTGCACATGCTTTGGTTGCTCAGAAGGTTTTTGCTTCTAAACCGAAAGGCAAGAAGAAGAAGAAACAAGCTGAAGAAAAGAAAGTGACTGGATTACAGGGACCTCAGGATGCGTGAAGAAGCCGAAAGGCAAGTGCTTCACGTGCAAGCAGACTGGACATTGGAAGGCGGACTGCTCCCGCCGTCAGAAGAATAATCAAGGTATATCTATTTATTTAGTTGTTGAAACATACTTAGCGGTGTTATCTACCAGTACCTGGTGTGTAGATACGGGAGGCACTGATCATGTCTACAATTCTTTGCAGGGGTTCCAGGAAACCCAACGACTAGCTGATGGAGAGATTACCGTTTACATGGGCAATGCTACGGAGGTGGCGGCTGTTGCAGTGGGAGACGTCTATTTATCTTTTGAGAGAAATAAATGTTTGGTTTTGAGAAATTGCCTTTATGTACCTAGTTTTAGAAAGAATCTTGTTTCGGTTTCTAAAATAATAAAGGATGGGTATTCTATTTCTTTTAATGACAGAGTTGTTATAAAAAGGAATAGAGAGATTATCTGTTCTGGTGAATTGATTGGCAATTTGCACACTCTTAAACCAAAATCTCCCACGATGCAAATAGAAGTAAATAACTCATCATCTAACTATAAGAGAAAAAAACCTTCGAAGATGAACCAAACATATCTTTGACATCTAAGACTTGGTCATATTAACCTTAGTAGGATTCAAAGGTTGATAGCTGATGGGCCCTTGGGTTCATTAGTGGTGGAAGACTTCCCAACCTGTGAATCTTGCTTGGAAGGTAAGATGACCAAGAGACCTTTCAAGGCCAAGGGGTATAGAGCCAAAGATGTGTTGGATTGGTTCATTCTGATTTGTGTGGTCCTATGTCTATCCAAGCTAGAGGTGACATTGAATATTTCGTCTCTTTTATAGACAATTATTTAAGGTATGAATACATTTACTTGATACGCCGCAAGTCTAAATGCTTTGATAAGTTCAAAGAACTCAAGGCTGATGTGGAGAAACATCAAGGTAAAAGTATCAAGACACTACGATCGGATCGAGGTGGCAAGTATCTCTTGGGAGAGTTTAGGACTTACTTATCAGAGACTGGGATTCAATCTCAATTGTCTGCACCCGGTACGCCCCAACAGAACGGTGTAGCAGAGCGAAGGAATATGACTCTTATGGAGATGGTTAGATCGATGATGAGTTATTCCGAGTTGCCAGATTCGTTCTGGGGATATGCTCTGGAAATGACAGCGTACATACTGAACTTGGTACCATCTAAGTCAGTACCCTCTACTCCCACAGAATTGTGGACTGGGCGAAAGCCTAGTCTAAGACATTCAGATTTGGGGTAGTTCAGCACATGTGCTGAAGGGAGATGCTGATAAGTTGGAATCTCGTACAGAAGTACGTATGCTCGTAGGCTATCCTAGAGGAACGAAAGGTGGTATGTCTATAATTCTAAGGATCAGAGGGTAATCGTTAGCACGAATGCCGATTCTTAGAGGAAGACTATGTGATGAACCACAAGCCCATGAGTAGAATTATTCTTGAGGAATTAAGAGAGGAAGTTCTGACTTTAGTACCAACAGTACAGGAGGCCATACCACAAGTCACTGCACTGCGTGTCACAGAAGATACACAAGTGGTACCTCGTCGTAGTGGGAGGGTTGTTAGACAACCTGAGAGATTCATGTTCTTGGGAGAGTCGTCGGACTTGGTCCCTGGCGAACATGAACCTGACCCTGGACCTATGACGAGGCACTCCAAGATAAAGATGCGGTATCGTGGCAAAGCGCGATGAATTCCGAGATAGAATCTATGGATTCTAATCATGTCTGGGAGCTAGTAGAACCACCTAATGGTGTAAAAGTCATTGGATACAAGTGGATCTACAAGAGAAAGAGAGGATCAGACAAGAAGGTTGAGACCTTCAAAGCTAGGCTTGTTGCGAAAGGGTATACTCAGAAAGAGGGTATCGATTATGAGGAGACCTTTTCGCCGGAAGCCATGCTTAAGTCTATCCGGATTCTCTTATCTATTGCCGCTCATATGGATTATGAGGTATGACAGATGGATGTCAAGACAGCTTTCCTTAACGGAAGTCTTGAGGAAACAATCTACATGAAGCAACCAGAGGATTCATTGCGAAGGGCAAAGAGCATCTTGTGTGTAAGCTTAATCGGTCCATTTACGGATTGAAGCAAGCTTCGAAATCTTGGAACATCCGCTTTGATGAGGTAATCCAGTCATATGGATTTATTCAAAGTCCGGAAAAATCTTATGTATACAAGAGATGTGACGGAAACGTAGTGGTATTTCTTGTACTATACGTAGATGATACTTTGCTCATTGTTAACAATGTCAAAGTATTATTAGATGTAAGGGTATGGTTGTCCAAACAGTTTGATATGAAGGACTTGGGAGAAGCAGGGCACATCCTTGGGATCAAGGTTACAAGGGATCGCCAGAAAAGGATGTTGTGCTTATCCCAAGTTTCATACATAGACACTGTCCTAACTCGTTTTAGCATGGAAAACTCCAAGAAAGGTTTTCTACCTTTCAGGCATGGAGTTCCTCTAACTAAGGAGATGTGTCCTAAAACATCAAAGGAGATAGAGGAGATGAAGGTGGTTCCTTATGTTTCGACTGTAGGAAGCCTCATGTATGCTATACTGTTACGAGACCGGATATCTGTTTTTCCGTGGGCATGGTTAGAAGATATCAGAGTAACCCAGGTCAGGGGCATTGGACTGCGGTAAAGCATATACTGAAGTACCTAAGAAGGACTAGGGATTATATACCGGTTTACCAGGCAGACCAATTACTCCCTATAGGTTATACGGATTCAGGCTTCCAATCAGATAGGGACAAAAGTAAGTCTACCTCGGGGTATGTGTTTATTTTAGGAGGTGGAGCCATAGTATGGAGGCGTGTCATGCAGAAATGCATGACAAACTCCACCATGGAAGCTGAGTATGTGGCAGCCTCTTAAGCGGCCAAGGAAGTTGTATGGCTTAGGAACTTCATGATGGACTTGGATGTGATTCCTGGTTTGCCCAGAGCTATCACAATTTATTGTGCTAACAGTGGTGCAGTTGTAAACTCGAAGGAACCACGAGCCCATAAGGTGAGTAAACATATAGAGCGCAAGTACCACCTGATACGAGAGATCGTAAAGCGAGGAGAAGTTGCTGTCGCCAGGATTGCATCAGAGGACAACCTGGCGGATCCTTTCACTAAGGTCCTTCCGGCGAGAGTTTTTGATAGGCATGTAGAGGATATGAGAGTCAGATGTATCACATTGTGAGGACAGTAGAGTCTTTTAGTATATGTGGGAGATTGTTGGGATGTATACTAAAAACCTTGCTTTTATATAGACATCTACATTTTGAAAGAGAATCACAAGATCACTGTTTGCATATTTATATTAGTATGTGCATATTGTCTGATATTTTACATTGTAGATAACATGTTATGTGGTGTCGCACAGAAGATCATGTTATCAGTTCCTTGTAAAGTATAAGTAGAGGCTCACAACCGAGATGGATTTAGACAAACCATCGGGATGGTTGTAGTGTAATTTGGTGTTGGTTTATCTTAGAATTACACTAGTGCACTTTGTGTGTATTGATCTGGACCGACATAGAGGTGATTCAATTTATACTCACTTTATAATTTAATAAGACCTCAGTTATTATGGAGTACATGTTCTGAATCCCGATATAATAACGGACATATGCACTTAATATTTATTTCTTTGATTTACCAATGTGCGAGATTTATTCTGTTAAATCAATAGGCCCGGTAAGTTGGGAAATAATATTATTTACATGGTGTGTCGTTGATTATAGAAGGAAACCGTGTCCTGGTGAGTCGGGTTGATGATGCCCCCTTGAGGAGCTCATAAGATTCATCATGTTAAATCCTGCAGGTGGACTTGGTTCGACATGATGATAAGGTTGAATGGTACTACTCAAGGAGTTAGATGTTAATTAATTAAATTGTCAGTAATTTAATTAATTAACGGACATACGATATCTTAAACACGGGGAGATACTTGTACTCATAATAGGTGGAACCCATATTTAAATATGGGGTTGGTGAGGTAGTTCAATGAGGATCCTTTAGTGGAATGAATCTTCATTAATGGATCGGGCCTTGATCCATTAGGTGGCCAACACCCAACTCCTCCTCATAGTCCCTATTGTAGCCCTATATATACCCATGTAGTCATGAGACAAGGCATCCAATTGAACCCCAAGCTTCTCTCTTGGTTTTTCTCTCTTAGGTTTTCTTTCTCTCCTAGGGTTTTCGGCGCCGGCGGGTTTGGAGGAGAAGAAGGGTCGGGTGAGGGAGATTACATCTCTTCCTCTTGGTTTTCTTCTCTGGTTCCATCCCTTGGGCGTGTTGAGATCGGAGGAGAGCTAGAGGGGGGAGGGGTGATTAGCTCCAATTTGCTTGTAGAAGATTTGTCTCTGCGGAAGACTCTAAGCAATGCTAACACTCAAGGATTTACTTGGTATCCATCTCCTTGAGGTGACTAATCCAAGGATCCACTCTCCTCACTCTCTCATACACTATGAAAGATCTCCTTCTTGAGGTGGAGAAACCTCTTACAAGCTTACAAGACGAATACAACAAGAGGAAGCAACTACAATAGAAAATCTTACAAGATTTACAACAACAAGCTCTCTTTGCTTTCCTTGCTTTCTTCAAGTTTGATATCGCCTCTAGAACTTTGGAAGTGCAGCAACACTATGCCCCAAAGCTTCTCTTGAAATGGCGAGGAAGGAGGAGAAGACCTGTGCGAGCCCTGTCAAGCAATACCGCTTCAAACCTGCGTGAAAACCCTATATACCCGACGCCTAGGGTTTCCTAATCGATTACCCAATTGATTACACATCAGACTTAGCCGTTCAACGACTATTTTTTGAAGCTTAATTGATTAGCCAATTAATTAAGAACAACCCTAATCGATTGCTGAATCGATTCAGCACCTTTCTGTGCTCTCGCGCAATACTGCCGTAATCGATCACCCAATCGATTATTGGACCTCTTAATCGATTGATCAATCGATTAAGAGAAGGCTGAATCGATTGCCCAATCGATTCAGCCAACTTCTGTTCTTGCTACTTGTTTCTCCCAATCGATTACCCAATCGATCCACACCTTCCTTAATCAATCACCCAATCGATCAAGAAGGTTTCTGTTCGCGAAAAACCAAACCCAAATCGATTACCCAATCGATTGAGTCCAACCCTAACTTGAGTGCACAACTCTAGGGTCCCCTTGCCTAACCTTGGTCAACCGTGACCTGTTAAGACTTCCCTACCAAGTGTCCGGTCAACCCCTTTGACCAACCTGGATTTCTCCTGCTTAGCTCCCAGCTAGGACTTAACCTTTCCCAACCAGGTTTGCCTAACCCTCGAGTTAGGTTTAGTCTCTCGGTAGATTTCCACCTTGCCAGTGTGTGATCTCCCCGATCCACCTGGACTTCACCTAGTCCCACTAGGTGTTTTCCCATGCCAGCGTGCGATCTCCCCGATCCACCTGGACTACACCTAGTTCCATTAGGTGTGCCTAGTCCCCTAAGTCTTTTCCCATGCCACCGTACGATCTCCCCGATCCACCTGGACTTCACCTAGTCCCACTAGGTCTTTTCCCATGCCAGTGTGTGATCTCCTCGATCCACTTGGACTTCACCTAGTCCCACTAGGTCTTTTCCCATGCCAACGTGCGATCTCCCCGATCCACCTGGACTTCACCTAATCCCACTAGGTGTGCCTAGTCCCACTAGGTCTTTTCCCAGTCAAGTCTCCAATCAACCTTGACCCATTTGACTCACACGATATTCAAACATCATGCGATATTCAAACATCATTATCAAACATCGAAACATCCAACCTTAAGCTTACCAAGCTTCCCAAACATAAGCTCACCCGAGCTTAGTCAAACTAGGTTAACCCTGACCTAACAAAGATTGCACCAACAGGGCATGCGCAAATCTATAGGAAGAAGAAGCTTGGCCGGCGGCAAGGAACAAAGGAGCTCTTCTCTCCTTTTTGGCGTCGGCGGCGAGAGGGAAGGAGGGAGCCGACGGTTGGGGTTTGGAGAAGAGGAGAGCTTTTTCTTCTTCTTTCACTGCTTCTTCTTCATCCTCTACCCTTCTTTCACTTGTCGGTGTCTCCTAGCAGCTGGGAGTTGGCCGGTGGCGCTTTGGAAGAACTTTAGGGTTCTGACGGCCGATGGCGCAAGGAGGATTCCTCCTTTAGGGTTTGGCGCATCTAAGGAGGAGGAAGATTGGAGCCTTGGTGATTTCGGTTCTTGGTGGATCGTCGCCCACACGACATCCAAGAAGGGTGGGGGTTATACAGTAGAAGATCGCGAGGTAACGAGAGGTATAACTTTCTCTTATGGTTCTTTGATCTTATCATTTCATGTGATTTAATTAATTATCATTGTTGTTAATTATTTGTTAATTAATTATGATAATTAATTATTTTGGACCCCGATAATAAACACAAAAACCGGCGATCTGCTCATCGTCTATTCCGCGGCTAATCGGTTGGACGAGATTGATCGTTAGAACAACTTGGTTGTTCAAGCGATCGCTCGAATCTATTAGCACGATGATGAGACGGTCGTTTGGGAAATAGGTCTCCATTCGGATTAAAATTTTAATCCGTGGACATGGAGAGGTTTCCCATGCACGACCCGACATCTCCTTGGTGAAAACCATCACACAGATCACTCACATCACCTCTGATTTCGGATCAAAGCAAACCAATGCAATTTACAACCAAAATTTTAAATCAACTTCTCCTCTTACCTTCTCCCAGCCAACAGTCACGATCATGCATCAGCCAACGGTGGTCGATGCTCACGAAACCCACCAAGAAGATGCACATCAAGTTTCGGGAGGTTGAAGTGTTCGCTTGCTTGGGTCATGGGGAGAAACAAACCAAGAGGGGTTGCAGTTTTCGACGGTGGCTGAGGGAGGTCGGTTGGTCGAGCAAAGGTCGGGGAAGAGGATTGCCATCGCGTGCTCACGCGAGAAGAGAATCGCAACAAGAGGCCTGCCGGCAGCTAGTGGCGTCGGGTCGCGCGAGGGAGAGGTTGGCGAGGAAGAGGAGGAATCTCCGGTGGCAATCGGCGAGGGGGAGGAGCGGGCTCACAAACTGCTCGCGTACATGAGGCGGGGGGGGGGGGAGTTGGCGTCGGGGAAGGAAACACGACAAAAACTGATTTCGGGAGAAGTTTAGGGCATTTTAGTAGTTTTGTCTTTTTGCAAAAAGACCCTTCAAGTTTGTTTAATTCTAATTATACCCTTAATGTCTAACATTTATAGTGTAAAAAATATAAAGTTATACTTTCATATTTGTATCTAAATGTATTCATAATCAGTATAATCTACTACTTACTTGGTTACCATAGCTTTCCAAGCATGGTCTCGGTTCTTGTTACTCATAGAGTCCAATAAATATATCATATTCCTATCTTCATTTATGATTGTCAAGATCCAATGGTACCTACAAAACTAACAATACAACATTGACTGATATTTTACTAGAATCGATAAATAATTAAAATTTTATCCAACGTTATATGGTATAAAGCAGATGCTATCTCTATCCGATGCTTTCAACTAAGCAGCAATATGCTGTGATAATTTATTACCATTTTCAAGCACACCGCATGTAGGTATGTTGTTGAGATCCACAAATGAGATATACTCAACCCTATTTTTTTTTGTCAAGTATTTGTAGAGGTAATTACATTCACACAACATATATTAAATGTTTTAACAGAACCAAACAAAAGCATGCAAACAAAAATTATATGTAAAAAATAACATACCCCATATAAACCAAAATTTGTCTTGCACCTATCTCTTTCATCTCCATAAAGTACAAGAAATATCTCTTAGCAACCATATACTTTTAAGACATCCAAACATAGCTTCATCAAATTCTATGTGCATGCTCTCATCTTCAGGCATCAATCTAACAACATATGAATAGATATACTTGCATGTTCATCGATAATATTTTTTTCAATTTCCTTGAACTTGTCTCGTTCACCAATAACAGCCGAACGAGCAAATGGTTGAGGTTTCACATTCTTCTATAAAAGTTTGAAATATCCATGAGTATTCTAAACTAAGTTATTGATCAAACAACATATATGACCATTCCATACAGTAAAATCAAGTGAAATTTGAAAGTACCTGTTTCGTTAGTAAAATTATCAACTCTTTAGGCCAAGCAACAATTGTTTTAACTGCATCACTGACGGTTGATGGCCCAAACTTAATTGGGATTGGAAGTTTTTCTCTTTCATCAAAAGCAACATCAATAGATACCTTTATACCATAAGATATTGTATAAATATATGAATCTGAAAAAAAGGAATCAATTTGACATAAAATTGATAATATAAAATCTCGATGTTTAAAGTTCCGCATTCATAAACCTCCACATCATCTGACTATTTTGGATTTTTCATGTTTGAGGACTTGTTTGATGTCACAACCTCACAAGTTTGATCATTCATGACTGCTATAATTCGAATGGCAGTTTTTGACAAACAACAATCTCAATTGGAGGTTATTGTGTAGAGAAAAGAAAAGAAAAGTATATAGATAACAAAAATATACACATGACCGAAGCTTGCAATTTTTAAGCACTCAACATGTTTATGACTGAAGCTATTGCAATTTTTAAGCACTCAAATAATTAATTTTTAAGCACTCAACATGTTCATGACTGTTACGTGCATTTAATTTCCCCCGTTTGATTCCTACCTTAGATTTCACACAAGGACATTAAAGCACAAACATCAGACTAAACTTAAGGGAGCTCAATGAGAGCAAATGATTGACTAACTCATCGATGAACCATATTACGCCATTATATAGGCATAACAAGAAATGAACCCTAAGATTTAGAACAATTAGATCTACATTCATGCAATCTCAACATCATGAATCAGGATTTCTATCCAATTGGATTAAAACACTACCAACAGTGGAAAGGAATAGTGGCGTGTTCGAAAGAAGTCGTAAGTGAAACTTTAGCCATGGATTCACACTACCAAAACTAAAATCTTTGACAAATATTCAAACATGAACAATCCTTACTTCAGATCCAAGACAAGAAACATCTGATTAATTTCACCATACTGAAATAAAAGAAGCAAAGCAAAAGAAGGGGAATAAACAAGAATAAGAAAACATAGAACACAACAGGAGAGAAGAAATAGGATCTTACCGTTAAGTTGAGCAAGGATCAAAACCCTAGCACTGTTGATGGTGAAAACAGATCTCTGAAGAAGAAGCAACAGAGTCGTGCTTGGAGAAAAGGACTCCTCAACGAAGAACAGATAGAATCGGCGGAAACTTGGGAGAAGGAGGTCGCGCAGTCACTCAACCTCGACGAAGCACAGAGAATCGACGGAGGCTAGGTCGCACAGTCACTCTATAGTCGACGAAGAATAGAGACGGCAGAATTGGCGTGTTTTAGGTCATGTATTCGTGAATGGGAAATATTGGGAGAAAGTTTTTTATATATTTGGGGCTTAACATATAGAGCAATGATAGGGAGAGTGAAAATGGGAGAGTGAAAGCAAAGTGAATGACGTGACACTTTACATGCACACGTCCGATTATCGCTTGGACACCATCGGCGGCCTTCCACCACCGTCTCAAATCAAACTATACCCTGGGGGGCACGGTGAACTCGTCGGAGATCGCTGCATGCAAAGTGCCACGTCATTCACTTTGTCTTTCACTCTCCCATTTTCACTCTCCCTATTATTTTTCTAACATATATTTGGCTTAAGTTTTAGCCAAGTAAGAATTGGAGTGATAGTTACCAGTTTAATTTATTTTTTATCCAATTCAATTATATTACTTCATCACCTTAAATTATAATTTTTTTAATACTTATTACTTTATCAAATAAAGAATATGAAGTAAATTATTAATTCAAATTAGAAGTGAAGTCCGCTTTTTTAACCTATGAAGTCTAAAATGGTATTTACTACGTCAATTTTATTACCAATGTTTATTATTATATATTACTTTGTAATTAATAATCGCCGAAGTAACCAGTGGTGAAGTAAAAACCCAAAATTCTACTAATGTAATTAATAGGTATAAATATATTATAGCTATAACTCCCTTAGTGGTAAATATATTGTAATTAATAGTATAGTTATACCTTCCTAATTTAGACAAACTGATTTAGATAGATTACTAGAAATTATACTTATTGAAAATCTATTATGTAAATGGCTAATATTTTCTATATAATGAGAAGAACTCTCATGGTGAGAGCATTCAATCCAATTGAAATGGTGTCAGAGCTTTAATTCAGAATTTGAGAGTGTCTTCTTGAGAAGTCCAGATCTTGGTTTTGGGAATATTTTCATATTTCCTATTGGTGTTATTTTAGTTCAAGCTTTTGGACTCTTGGGCTTGCTAATTTTCAACATTTCTTGTTATACTTGGTGAGTAACAAATATCATGTCAACTACCAACTCAGATATTTTTGATATGCGTTTCACAGGTAAGAATTATTCTATTCGAGAATTTTAGTTTTGGTTATTTGTCATCGGAAAAGAACTATGGGGTCACATCAATGGGAGTCTTTCGACGCCTACTATGCTTTCTAAATTGGCTTAGTGGGAAGTCAAGGACGCTAGAGTCATGATATTGAATTTAGGATTGGTCAACTGCTTGTTCCTAATCTAAGACCATACAAGACACCTAAAGGCATGTGGTAGTATTTAAAAAAAGTTTATCATCAAGACAATACAACCAAACGTTTTCAATTTGAATACGAGATTGCTAGTCACTCTCAGAGTGATCTCTTCATTCAAGATTATTGAATATGTTGGCATAATTTATGCCAAAGTACCAACTGACTCTCTTTATTTCTATGGTTCAAGAGGTGCATGAACAAAGTAAGCGAGATCAATTTTTGATGAAATTATGTCCTGAATATGGGATAACCCACTCTAATTTGATGAATCACACTCTTTCTCCTTCTTTGGATGTGTGTTTTGGAGAGTTGCTTCATGAAGAGCAGTGTCTTACAACACAAATAATTTGATATGCAACAAACTGTTTTGATACGATTCATAGTGATGTCTAGGATATTACTTCTGTGATATCTCATGCCAATTACAAATATTTTGTTACATTCATTGATAACTATAACCCTGATTTATTTTCTTTGTTCAAAATATGAGATTTTTACTATCTTTAAAATATTTGTAGCCTATACTTGAGACACAATTTTCTTTAAAAATTAAAGTGCTAAGGTCTGATTCTGGTGGCGAATATATGTCTCATGAATTTCATGATTTTCTCCAACAAAAAGGCTTTGCTTCCGAACGCTCTTGTCCTTATACACCGCAGCAAAATGGTGTTGTTGAACATATGAACCGACATTTATTTGATTTTGTTCGAACTCTTTTGATTGAATCTTTTATTCCATCTAAATTCTGGGTTGAGGCTTTTTTTGGCTTTTTTCTATAATATTTTATGTAATTAATCGCTTGCCTTCACGTGTCAAATTTTTAATCTTCATATTATCGTCTTTTTCATAAACATACCTGCTATCTTGACATGCATACTTTTGATTGGGTTTGCTTTGTTCATTTGTACCTCATGAACACCATAAACTTTATGCTCAATCTGTTAAATTTGCTTTCATGGGGCTACAGTATATCACACAAAGGTTATGTTTGTTATGATCCATGTTCTAATAGGTTTCGTATTTCTCGTCATGTTGTTTTCTTTGAAAACCAAATTTTCTTTTCTACTTATGTTGAGTCTTCGCCAAAGCCACCTATCTTTTCTAATTTTGATGAGGTACCTAATACTTTTGATCGAATCAAGCTTGGCTTTTTGTATCAATGACTATAACGTCCAACATTACAACTTTCTAAGCTTGATCCGACATCTACACCCATTCAAACTGCTCCTTTCACAGATAATCAACTTTCACATGTCATTCCACGTCACTCTTCTAGAATCAATGTCCACCTGATTGGCACTGCTTTTCCCATACATCTTGTCCACTGTCCTATTCCTTCATGTTATTCAGAGGCTGCAAATGTAATTGTTGGCACAAGGCAATGGAAGAAGAACTTCAAGCTCTTGTGGATAATCACACTGGGGATATTGTTGTATGACCTCCAAATGTTAAAGTCATTGGTTGTAAACGTGTCTACTCTATCAAGTTTTATTCAAATGGTACTCTAGATCGTTATAAGGCATGACTGGTTACCTTGGTAACAAACAAGAGTTTGACATCAATTATGACGAGTCTTTTGCTCCGGTTACCAAGATGTTAACAGTTCGAATGGTTATTTCAATTACTGCTTCACAAGATTGGTCACTTCATCATATAGGTGTTAAGAATGCGTTTCTTCATGGTGATCTCAAAAAAGAGATTTACATGGTTCCACCGTCGGGTTTGTCTTCCTCTTCTTCTTTGGATGTTTGTAAGTTGAAGAGATCTATATATGGTTTAAAACAAGCTCCTCGGGCATGATTTGATAAATTCAGATCTCACTTTGCTCTAATTTTCATTCAAGTAGAGCCAATATAATTCATCTTTGTTTTTTTTTTGCAAGATATCTACTAGTATTGTCATTCTCCTAGTTTATGTTGATGATATTATTATTACTGGGACCGATTCTTCTTAATTACTCGTTTGAAACGTCTTCAAGCCTCATTTCTTATGAAGGATCTCGGTCCTCTTACCTATTTCTTAGGTTTGGAAGCTCATACTGATTCTTCTGGTACTTTTTTACATCAACATAAGTGTACACATAAAATTTGCTTCATTTAACTGGTCTCCAAGATGCTTCTCTTGTAGCTATTCCACTTGAGGCAAACATAAAGTATTGGTGTGAGGAGGGTAATCTCCTTTCTGATCCTTCTATATTTCTACAATTGGCGGGCAACTTAAACTATTTGACTGTTACTCGACCAGTCATTTCCTTTGTTGTTCAGCAAGTTAGTCAATTCATGACAAATCCCCGTCATCTACATTTAGCTGCTATTCATTGAATCATTCGATATCTTTGTGCGTTGCCTTGTCGTGGATTGTTTTTTTGTTCATCTTGTTGCCTATAGTGATGTTGATTGGGTGGGATGTCTTGATACTCGTCGATTGTTACGAGTTGGTGTATGTCTCAGTAATTTCTTGATTTCTTGGAGGAGCAAGAAGCAAGATCGCGTTCTTATATCTTCTATGAAGTTTAAATACCATGCTATGTCTGCTGCTTGTTCTGAAATTATTTGGCTTTGTGGTATTCTAGCTTAGTTTTTCTCACTCTACTCCTACTCCACTTAACACTAGTGCCATTTAGATTGCTGCTAATCCTGTTTATCATGAGCATACGAAGCATATTGAGATGGATTGCCACTTTATTCGCGAAGCTATACTCATATTATTTCTCTTTTTTCATATTTCTACCAACCTTCACATAGCCGATATATTTACTAAGGCCTTGACATGACAACGTCATCAGTTTTTAGTGAGCAAATTGATGCTTCTTGATGCTTAGGCCTGGCAATTGTTATCAGTTCTGTTTTGCTTGGAATTCTCTACTACAGATCTATTTGGAGGTGGTTCTATTCATGTGCTCAGGAAAACAATGGAATTGGATCTGAGTTTCGGTTTTGGTTGGTGTGCCATGGTCTATTTTCTGATAGTTGTTTAGTTGTTAAGATTGGTGTTGGAATGTTTGGCGTTAGGCCTTGATCTCAATGTTCACCATGAGCTATTTGGAAGTGTGCTCTTTTTTTGTTGGTGTGTGTGTACAGTTGCTCTTTGGGTTTGTTCGGATTTGGGATCCTGTATGAGTTTTGTTTCATGCTACTGTGGGTTATGATAGTGGAATTCGATTTGCTGGATGTGTTGTGATCCTCTTTGTCATGAGTATTGCTTTGAGTTGGTGTAGTTTTTAGGGGTATTAAATCTGTCAAATTTGGCTTGGAGTTTGATCTTGTTCCTTGGCCGTGAGCTGTGTTAGGAGAGTTGGGGGTGTTGATCCAAGCTTAATCGTGAGTTCATGAGTTGGATCTTGTTTTAAGATTAGTCTAAAACCTAAACATGAACCCGATCTCGATAACTAAGGCTAATCATTTAATTATGTGTAATTAAATGATTATGATAATTAGGATTTTCTACCTACGCGAGTTGGTAGTTAATTAGATAGCTATTGTTGTGTAAATAGCTACATGGTTATGTCTCTGATACAGGACATTGATTTGGTGGATCGGTTGCGGATTATTGGACGGGGGGTTCTCTTCGCGTACGACATCAAAGATGAGTACTTCTGACTTATCTATTTAGATATTATCACAGTTTATATGCATAATTGGTTATCGATGACAGTAGGGTTCTACTTATTTCTTGCTTTCGTATATCTACGCTTGATACCAACTGCTTGATTAGATGCTTAGCTTTATTTCTATACTACTTCGAGGTTGAACCTCCTTACTCTTTATTGTCACATATGTTGTTGTGTGTTTTGGATTAGTGATGGGACACCTTATACCCAACATTAGGGCTAGGATATGGTGCATGGTTGTTCTTGGACCCCTGTATATCATGTTGATGATTGGAGGATTAGTTAAAGGGTGTTGCATGGGATAGTGTCATGCATCATCTCTGTATTGTGCGTGCGTGGGCGACCCCTGACTCTCGAGTGGTTGAGACGGGTCGTCAAACATGTCTTAGTTTTTGCATAACCCCAGGTGCTCGAATTTTTATATTTTGTGCATAGCCCCAGGTGTGTTGGTTTTTCATATTTTATGCATAGTTCCAAGTGCGTTGGCTTTTCATATTTTGTGCATAGCCCCTGGTGCTTGGCTTTTTATATTTTGTGCAAAGCCTCAGGTGCGTTGGCTTTTCATGCATCTCTATAAGTGCTTTGGGGTCCCCACAGGTGCTTTGGAGTAAACAGTCACCGGTGCTAGGTTGTCCTATCCTCCTGGCTACCCAATGTAGCGCTAGCCAGAGTACATACAGAGGGTGACACGTGTCATTACATTTATGCACATATGTTGTATTGCTGCATTTTCTTATGCTTGCTGTATTTGTTTAAGCTGTAATTACTGCATATGTTTGATTTCACATTTAGTAGGTATGTTTACATAGAGTCCGGTGACCCTACTTTACTTGTATGATATGAGTTTGTCCGCGGAGGGGTATTGGGGGTATTCGGACATATATATCTTTGGGTTAGACTAACTCTAGTATGTATCATTTATTCAATATTCTAGTTTAGTATTTTCTACTTCTACACTTGAGACTGTGTCAGCTTGACTCTTACTGTTAGTATAGCTCACTATGCATATTCGTTTATATACTCGCTGAGTTCATTCTGATCTCACTACTGTTAGCTTTGTTTTTATTTTCAAGTTGATATATATGGAGTCGCCTGGAGAGTCCCTAGCAGTCCTACCCGTTGAGTCGACTTTGTGGTGGTCTTATATTTTGTGTATTACTTTTATATTTTATGTACTTTGTTTTGGATTTGTATTCTTGGTTGATGTTGGGGTTGTTTCTGTGCCGTGGAGGTAGACCCGACCACGGTTCGAAACCGACGGTTCGATGGTTTGGAACCACCGGTGCGACGGTTCGTGGGAGGTCGACCCTTAACCTTAACCGCCCAAGCCGGTTACGGTTCACGGTTCGGAACCGCCGGTTCACAGTTCGCCACGGTTCAAGATTATTATATTAAAAAAATTAAAAATTAAATTAAAAAAAATAAATTTTATTAAAAAAAGGGTTTGCACTTATATAAGTTGCCTACGTATCCCCTTAGGGTGTAGGGGAATCAAAGCCTACGTAGTTCTTTTACATTTTTACCCTTTTACATTGTTTACATTTTTACCCTTTCTCACTCACTTCTATTTCCTCCCGTTCCTGTTGTATTTGTTCCTTCGGTATCAAATTCTTCGACTTTGTCTTCTGAAAGTTGCATTCCTTGGATTCGCTTCTTGGCTCTGGTCCAATCATCAAGTAATGCTTGAGCTTCCAATGAGTCGGGAGACATAGTTGATCGTCGTTCATCTAATATGTTGCCGCTGGCACTGAATGTCTATTCCACAGCAACAGTTGACACTGGAGAAGCTAAAATTTCTTTTGCGATCACGGAGAGAACGGGAAAGCTTTGAGCCTTCTGTGACCACCACTTCAAGATATCGAAGTCTTCGCTATCTGCTTCATTAAAATCAAAAGAAGTCGTAAAATAATTCTCAAGTTCCTGTGTGGAACTTGAGGATCCTCGTGGACGTTTCGTCCGTTCTTTTAATAAAAGTTGTGCTTTTGTAAGTTTTAAATTAGTAGTAGTAGGTTGTTGTGTTTCAGAAATATTAGTTTGTGTTCCATATTTAACATAATATTGATTATAAAGATCATATAAATAATTTCTAATATTATATACAATATTAGCTGGATCCGGAGAGGAAGAATCTTTAATAGAAATTAATGCGTCATAATATAAAGTTAACATTTCTTGTAAAACTTCTAATTTAAATTTAGGATCTAAAGCAAATGCAATTAAATAAATTTCATGAATTAAAAAAAAATATTTTTCCCATTTAGTTTTCATAGCTATTATACATAAAGTTAAAGCTTCATCATTTACATGTTCATTTAATATTAATACTATACTATAAAAATTTACTAAAATTAAATGAGCAGTAGGATAATAAACACCAGAAAGTTGTTCAGTTGCATCGTTAAAAACTTTTAAAATTTCATAAATATTACTACAAATATTCCATTGTTGTGAAAATAAATATATATTAGTATTACTATTTTGTGCAAAAAATAAACATAATAAATCTTTATATTGAAAAGAATCTTGTAATAATTAATATGTTGAATTCCAACGTGTTGGAACATCACGTGGAAATTTTTTTGGTCGCATTCCATTAGCTTTACAAAATCTACTCCATTGTTTCATCATAGATGGATGAGACCATAAGTATGAAATTGCGGTTCTAATTGGTCGAATATAATTTTGTAAAAGTTTTAATTCATCTTGAACACATAAATTTAAAATATGGCATACACAACGAATATGAAAAAATAAACCACCAATAACAAGTTGACAAATAAATTTTAGTTCATCTATTGAAGCGGTATTAGAACTAGCATTGTCTAATGATATTGAAAATATTTGATGAGTCAATCCATATTCTTCTAAAACTGTGTAATAATTGTGCAATGTTATGAGCAGTATGTGATTCATCAAAAACTCTAAGCTAATAATCTTTTTTGAAGGATCCAAGAGTTATCAATCCAATGACATGTTATACCCATATAAGAATGAGTTTGCCAATGATCACTCCAAATATCGGAACATAAAGAAACTTTATTATTTAACTTACTAAATTCTTCAATTAAATTCTTTTTTCCTTGTTTTACTAATCTTTTAATTGTACGAGTAAGTGTAGTCCTAGGTACACGTTTAGTAGCAGGATTAAGAGATTCTTTACAAAAATCTTCAAATGTGCATTTAGATCCAAAACTAAAAGAAAGATGTTTACGAAAACAAATTTAGCTAATGATTCTCTTAATTTATTATCCGAATATAAAAATAAACCAGAATCAGTACTACTACCACTAGAAAATTTAGATAATTGTGTTTGAGAGCGGTCAAACCCATATTCCGTCGGGTGCTTCGTTTCTACATGTCGTTTCAACGACCCATAGCCGCCGCCAGCTTGGAATTTGTAAGAAGCATTGCAATGCTTGCATTTTGCACGCATTTCTCCTGACGGAAGTGTGACCTTCTCAAAATGTTTAGTGAAAATAGACGATTTTAAAGGAGGATTTTCCCGAACCTTAGAAGTAATCGCATCGGTACTTCCTTGCGTTTCGGGGATTGGAGGGCGTTGGGGCTGAGCCTCGTTCTTATCATCGGTGGATTGAATTTGAAGGTTGGGATCCTCGTATGCAATTTCTTTTCCCCTCTGAGATTGAGATGATGAAGCTTCGTGACCTCCTTCCATTATCGTCGAAAAATGAAGAACGCGGAGAGAAGTTGAGAGTTAGAGAGTTGAGAATGAGAGATTGAGAGAAGAGAAGTTGTGTTGTGTGTGAAAATGATGAAATGAGCTCCTTATTTATAGAGTTCGGATCATAACGGTCACTAAATCATAGTCATTTATCAAAAAATGGTCAAATGATCTCATCTGTCGAAAAAAGAAAAAAAAAATCAAAAAACCCTCCAACGGCACTGAACCGGCGGTTCAGTGCCGTTGGAACCGCCGGTTCGCGGTTTCTGAGGCCTGGAACCAGAACCGGCCCGGCATCCTGCCGGGCCGGTTCCGGTTCGGCCTGGGGTCGGGTCTACCTGGAGGGCTTGTGGTTTCGTTTTGTGATATAAGTCATGTCGGCATTCACTTTGGTAGGTTTTGGTTTTATTTTTATTGTCTTGTTTTATTATATGTGCTATATGTTCCGGTCGTGTTTGTTGAGGTATGTGGGGTCGTCTAGGCTATGTATAATTGCTTCAGATTGTCCGCCGTATAGTGGAGGTGTTGTCCGATTTTTTATTGGGTCAGCGACTCCTCCGGGGGCGTGACAGTGTCATCCCCTTGTCAATTTTTGTGTTTCTTGATCCCTAAGTAGACTCACTCAACCAAATGAGCTCAATATCTCATATTGACACATTTGAGTATGGTCATGAATTTTAGTAATCTTACTTGATCAAGGGGCCCACATATATCACTCCCATCATATGGAAGGGATAGATCCCATCTATATCACTCATATTTCTTCACATAATTTGTTGCATACCCAGTGATAGACTTTATAGTCCACCCTGTTACGGGTGACAGTTGACGATATCAAAGTATACAACTCTTTTATGTAGGAAACCATAGTGACTTCAGGTCTAAGGACTATTTATACTAATAGTCACTATGAGAAAGTTTATGACACATATAACGATCCATGAAACTTTTTCATGCAAGTCAATTCAGTATATATATTCTCCAATATATATATTCATGTGTCAACGTGATATCCCATATCCATGACTTGTGAAATCAAGTTATCAGTTGATCTACATACTAGTTTTAATACATTAATATTGTCCTTGTATATTAATACTTGACTAGGAGTAGTTAAGAGTAATGTTCTCTATAGTCTCTCACAATCAATTCAACTAATTGATGTGCTGTAGATTAGAACCTACTATTCTAGGACATTATTATATTTATTCAGCTGACACAAACATAAAATAAATAAAATATAATCAAAATTTTACCTTTATTAATAAATATGATACTTTATGACTTAAGTTAATCAACTTTTGATTAGCCCTTAGGGCTTACACTAACACTTCGTGCATCCAACTATCTTTTTTTTTTTTTATCTATTGCAACTACACTAATTGTTAAGGATGGTAGTATCTTTGATTTTTATCCTTTTCTAGTAATATCATACATGCATTTGAGCATTCTCGTCTTCTATTACATGCACTATTGGTTTTTCAGCATGAGAAACTTAATTTGAAATTGCTATGATCATTTTGGTCCTTTTTTCTTGTATTGCAATATGCAATTTTCCAAAGAATAAAATTTTGTGCCATCTCGCCTGGTACTGGCAAAATATTACGTTTCGTCCCATCCACTGAAGCGACACCAACAAGCCCAAAGTACCACGACGGCCGAGGACGCCTCTTCTAGACCTCACGACCGTCGAGGATGCCTCGCCTTGGCGTCATGCCCGCTGAGGATGCCTCATGCGGGTGCAACCGTCGAGGACGTGTCGCGCGGGCCTGACAATCGTCGCTGGCGGTGCGAACAAGAAGTAGAAGAAGAGGAATGCGTAAAGAGGAAGGAGAAGAAGAGGAATGCGTGAACAAGAAGGACCGACGACGCCTCCTGCCGACCTCGCGGTCGTCGAGGACGCCTCGCGCATCGTGAACAGAAACTCATGAACAGAGGATGAGAAGAAGAGCACATGAATAGGAATGAAGAAGGGAAAAGTTGAACTTAGGTTTTAATTCAATATAATAATTTCAATTAACTCTTAATTATAATTGAGATAATTTAAATGGCCTTAATTAAACCCAAATAAAATTATCTCATTAATTATATATATATATATTAAAAAAATATTTTTTACTTTTTTGTATATTTATTTTTAAAATATTTAGATTATTTTTTTAGTTAATATATTTATATTTAAAAAATACTGAAATCATATAGGCACGATACAGTATTGAAACCGTATCACTCTGGTTAGGATCGAAACCTCGGCGCGAGTTGAGATTTTAAATCTTGCAATTTTATTTTATTAATACCGAGTTCTATTTGCTTGTGGGAAGGTTGTTAACAGCATTAGTTTAAGTGCATGAACTTTTCTGTTTGTGTGTTGTGCTTTATCGTGATTTAGATTATGAAACGACTGAATTATAGAATTCTTGTTGATGCTTTCCTTTTTTTTCAGCCAAAGGATTTCTGGAAAGATGAGTTGAATGACTTCTGTATGAACAGAAATGGTGAGACTGGAGTGTGGTTCACTGCTATGTGGTCAACTTTCTTTTGTTTTGTTCCAAGTCCGGAAAAAATACAATTTCTTATATGTTTGGAAAAATGGTAATTGCAGATCTTGTTGCTATTTACTATCTGAGATTTTAGAAGCTAATTTCTCAAGCACAAAGAGAAGCTCAGATTACAAGTTTCTGAAAACTTGGTATTTATGAACTTATCAGACTGGTAATGTTTCATTTTGTATTTATGCTTGAGTGATCAAAAAGTTAATTGATATAATATAAAATGGTTCTAAAATCACTATAAATGTTACTCTATGACTGTACACTGGTTTAGTCACTATACTGCAGTTCCAACATCTTAGACAATTAACGTTTTATCTTTCCTACACATCACTAGCATGCAAAACCTAGCATATTTCCCAGGTGGAATCCTTATATTTCAACTGCTGTTTATTTGAGATGGATGACTTGATCGTGGAATTACAAACTATGTTACTCGGACAAGTCTTGATCTAAGTGTCCATCATGGTTAAATTTTTTAAATGTTATCAATATGGATGGCTAGTCTAATTGCATTGTCTTTGAGATTAGAAATATGTTGCTTACATTCGTTAGATGTGTTTACTTGACTCTTGACCTATTGTTTGTTTCACAGAATTTGATTCAAAATAGGTTGGCTGGTGAGCAATTTATTGATTCACAAAATGATTCAGTATCTAATACAGAAGCCAGGAATGTCCGAAAGTCATCATCATCTGCTGCTCCTGGAGGATACCATCATTGAGCAGGTAATCATGTCGGTTAATTTTTCCTATTTTATTGTTTTCCCATGGTTGATGTTAGGCCGGTCCCTCATTACTTGTCACCAGGTATATAAAATGAAATCTGTTGTCTCATTTAGCAGCTTATTTAATATCCTCCGTGTGCTTGCAGATCGAATGTCAAGTTTCTCAATTCCCATGTCTAGGAAGAATGATTACATGTGGAAATATGATGTTGATGGCGTATCAGAGGATGTAATTCGAACAGCAAATGTTTTAGAAAACATTCAGCTTGACAGAAAAGCTCAAAATTTGACATCATCTCAGAGGTATATTCCCTGCCCTAACATATCTTAAAGACTCAATAAAGTGAATCCTTTCTATTGTCTCTGAGATTTCCTTTTCTGCATCTAGCTCCTCCAACCTATTTATTCTTTCTAAGATAACATCTGTTGCCATCGTCCTCATTTAGGAATGTGCGAGTGCAATAGAAAAGTGTTGTTGCCTGCATCATTTGTTGATTTAACATTTGTATTCGGAGCAATTTATCTGGGTTTAACCTGCTTTAGAATTTAGAATCTAGTCTTAAAATTATTGTCAGTTTTTGTAGGCATTATTCAACTGATCATATTATTGACAATAATGGCACTGGTGATCATCGCTAACCCAATTAACATTCTGTCTTGATGTGTTTATAGTTTTTTCATCCTCTTGTATACAATATTAATATGTAGATTGCTGTCAATCTTTCCTATTTATAAATGTATTTTATTTTAATTATTTGCTTTTTCATATCACTGATCTACCGTATGTATTTTATGCTGTACTCTCGGTTTCTAACCATTAGCAGTAGGCACTGAGAGACTCGTTTAATGTTGGCCAGGCAATAAGAAACTCTTCTCAATTTTACATGCTGATCCGTCTAAGAAGAATGCCACATCATCATAAGGTATTTCTACATTATTTTTGTCATCTCATAAATAAACTATAAATGTGTTCCATACTTTCTTTTCTCGAGGTGTCTAATATTTCTTGGGTTGTATGTTGACTGAATTTTTTTTCCTTAAAAAATATTTCCTCTATTTACTGTCATTTGGCACATGGTAACTTTGCAGCCAATAATAAATTTTAGTTAGTCAAAGGAAAATGATAGATTTTTTAGAAAATAACTTTGGTTTGTAAAGTTTACTTTCAATAGTTTCATTTTTTTCTAGATATTAAAATTTTATGTAATCCTTCACGATCTGACGATTAAATTTTAATCGTTGAATTCGCAGATTGGATGCATAGTGGGTCCCCAAGTTCTTTGGCGTATTACAGTTTATTTTTTTAGCCACATAATTGAATCTGATAAGATACTGACTTTTCCGTCTTCATTGAATTGTCATGATTGAACACGTACTATGACCGTTGAATTCTCAAATGGACGTTTCACAGTAGTAAATCTGAAAATTATAATTAATTATTATGAAAGAATATATATATTTTAATTTTATCGAAATTTAAATTTTTATCCATTATAATAATATCTGTTCTGCAATAGCAAACTCAACCACATCCCTCAGATATCTGTTGAATTCTGAATTATCTTTAGGTATTTACATTTAGATGATGAATTGAGATGAATTGCAATTGGTGTTGTTAGGCCAGATAAGTAAAGCCTGCGAGGTGCTTTTTTAGCTTAAATTTTTTATGGAATAACTTTCTTGAATATTTCAACACATGGAACAATGACTAGAAATTGGGGGGTTGTTTTTTATTATTTATTTATATTTTTAGTTGACATCAATATCCAACCTATAATGTTTTTAGTGCAATTTGACGGCTTATTTTGATCAATTCAATTAAGTTAATGTTTTTAGTGCAATTTGACTGCCTAATTTGATCTTGTTCTTTAACTGGAAAGTTTGTATGGATTATTTATTTCTCACAAATTTAACTGCCTAATGTTTTTAGTGCCATTTGGCTTCCTAAATGGTTTTGATCATTTAGATATGTCTAAAAGCCTATCTTATGTTTTAATTAATTAATTAGTTTGATTAATGAGTAATTTAATTAGGATGCAATTTATCTAATTAAATTGAGAGATGAATTACAAAAGTAATGGTTAGTTCGTCCGATATAAATTTAAGGTATTTTGCTCATTTAACTTTATATTGGCTAAGAATTAACTTGGGATGAAAAATAATTTTAGAACAATTTTAAAATGGTTGTTAAATTATTATTAAAAGGTTAAAAATATTTTTAAAAATTTAAAAATTAATTTAGAGATCATTAATTAAATTAGATTTAATTTAATACTCTTCAAAATTATTGATTCTAATTGCAAATTCGTTGATCCTGTCGACAAGTAAAGATGGATTCTCACTCAGCTATCTCGGTCTGACCAAAATGACCCGGTCTACTGTAGCGTGGGGGTCGGGATTGGGGTCGGGCTCGAGTACTAATAGGACACAAGTGGTGGGTCGGACCAAAAACGAGAGCACAAAGTGGAGTTGAGGTTGTAAAATGACAGCAATCCCTTCTTCAGAACCCAAAGGGGGTTTATATAGGAGAGGAGAAGCCCTCTGCCATGTCAGAGATGTCCTGTCTCATTAAGAATGAGTCAGTTGTCAGACTAGGCTAATGACAGCTTTAGTTGCCATGTGAGACTGCCATAGCCGCCTGACAATCTGTCTACATTGCCTCCTCTGATCCTCATTAATACTCGGCGGCTTTGTCAGGTAATGATTATGTCAAAGGTGTCTCTTCAATCACTTATGTTCATCCGGTCGACTCACACTGACTTACAGCCTGGGTCGGTCGGGCAAGCCTGGCTTCTGAATCATCTCTATTCCGGGGATGGTCTCAGAGTGTTCAGCTGGAGGTACCCGACCCCAAGTGACCTACCCCGGGTGGCAGACCCTGAGTGGCTAACCCGGGTGTCCGATCTCGGGTGCCCGACCCCGGGTGACTGACCCTGGGTGACCAACCCCGAGTGGCTAACCCCGGGTGTCCGACCCCGGGTGACCGATCCCGAGTGACCGACCCCGGGTGACCGGTCCCGAGTGACCGACCCGGGTGACCGGTCCCGAGTGACCGACCCTGGGTGACCGACCTCGGGTGTCCGACCTCGGGTGCCCGACCCGGGGCGGCTGACCTGGGTGACCGGCCCCGAGTGACCGACCCCGGGTGACCGGTCCTGAGTGACCGACCTCGGGTGCCTGACCCCGGGTGACCGACCCCGGGTGACCGGCCCCGAGTGACCGGCCCCGGGTGTTCGACCTTGGGTGCCTGACCCCGGGTGACCGACCCCGGGTGACCGAACCCGGGTGTCCGACCCCGGGTGGCTGACCCCGGGTGACCGACCATGGGTGCCTGCCCCCGGATGACTGACTCGGGTGACCGAGGCTGAGCCAGGGCTTCACCTATATTGACTTCTACCCCTCTTGCCCTGATTCATTTCTGGCTCATTAGACCGGGGTCTACCCGACTTAACCTCATCTGACCCAGCCCTGATCCGACTGGACCTTTGACCCCCTATGAAAACTTATTCGCCCGGATCATTCGTTGAGATTAGATCTCTAACTAATTTTATATCCAATGACTAGTATAAATTTTGGTGGTCATACCATTTCTCTTCCTCTTGTCAATATTGTTGCAAAGGGTAAAATATTTTTCCTCATTTACTTATTTATATATAGTCGGAATAATGATATTAAACCGTTTGGGAAGAAGGATCACTTCTTGTCAACATTGTCGACGGACGGACCACCTAACCATTGGAAGATTTATACAGTTTGGATGAAGTAGAGAATACATTTCGTAACCTATGGCTATAAAGATACCTAACAGTTTGGATGAAGTAGAGAATACATTTCGTAACCTATGGCTATAAAGATACCTAACAGTTTGGATGAAGTAGAGAATACATTTCGTAGCCTATGGCTATTAAGATACCTAGTGGTAGAATGCCAACCTCTATAACCGGTAGACGAAGTTAGACAAAACAAAAAGGCACACCCTTGATTTCTAGTCAACGATTGTTACAAAATCTTCTGGTATAAACCATTCAAAATTTTGCCATAGGAGTCAAAACAAATAGACATTGATTCATCATATCTTCACATGGAACTCCATTCATTCATATTAGTGGGCCTCAATGCATCATATCCTGACGGGTTTACAGTCCTCCCAAGGTATAGTTTAATTCGGGACGGCGATCGGAGGCCGCTGGTAGTGTCCGATCGGCGATCGGACATCAGACGTGCCGCCGAATGACGATCAAAATTTTTACTAAGATATTCACTTTCACTGTACATATCATTTTTCAAAACAAAAATATCCAAAACGCTATCGAATATAGGCCTTTATATTCTACCACATATTCAAATTCTTCACCCAATTAATTATTTTCGCTTCCAATAAAAAGAAACCATTTTTTTTATTGTGTTTTCTGCTTTCACACTCTAGTCAACGGATCCGAAGTGCCGTTATGAACTCGCTCTTGACTAATTCAGCTTCGCGAGTGCCGGGTCTTGCCGTCCATCCGATCAGCTTTCACTTTGTTAGCTGTTACGCGCTGACTCACATTAAAAATAGTCAACGCGATTGAAACAAAAAGATTCTCGTTGGCTTTAAATTATTTCTGCCACATAAGAAAATCACAGATGTTATCGTTTTATTAATAAAATACTGAAATCACATTAAAATTATATTTCATAAATACTCCTAACTTTTATACAAAACATTAATGTTTAAATGAATTCTGACCCGTCAGATTTTGATTATTTAACGTTATCCTTTTTAATTTAGTGTATATAGTCATTTTTAAATTCAAAGTTAATTCCACAACCAATTTCGAAGACTTTTATTTCAGTAGAAAAAAACCCCGCAAATTTGACATTTTCTCGTGCAAATTCTACCAGAAATATTAAATCTATTGAGAAATTATATGAACAATTACGTATATTTATTGACTTTTCTTTTTCATTATCATAAAAATAATATATATATATAATTATTTTGAATTTTTTATATTTTTAAAATGAGTTTGGTTTAAGTTACGTATAATTTTGATAATATGACTACTATACATAATTAAGATTATAAAAAATAAATATAATTTAATATTGTTTAGTTTAAATTTAAAATACTCAAGTTTAAAAAAAATAGAAATTAGGAAATTTTATTTGTTAATCTTAAAATCACATTAAAATCTTATATTTTCAAAATAATCATATTTCGTGTTATATCTCTAATTTGCTAATAGGATGAATATATTCTATTATTTAAAAATTACTCATGAACTAAATAAAATTAAATAATATAAAATTAAATTATCAATAATAACGTTAAACCAAACATGCACTTAGTCAATTCAAGTATTTTAACATACACTCAAATAAATTGAAAGCTGATGTGCGACAAGTATTTTAACATACACTCACATAAATTGAAAGCTGATGTGCGATGACGGGAGAGTTTATAAAATATTAAGAGTTTATGGATATCCATATCCATATAAGATTTTCTAAAAACTCATCTTCTTATCATTATTTATTTATTATTATTATTATTTATAATTTAGATATATGTTAAGGTAAA